>AWUE01023313.1:0-35925 GCA_001974825.2 Corchorus olitorius
AGATTATTAGTATGGTAGTAAAACTTAATAGAAAAAATTGTCAAGAAATTACTAATTAATTATTATTATTTATTCATTATGTAAAAAAAAAAATTCACATTACTAATTATAAATTTATCATAAATTATTTCTAGAACCGATTTAATACTTATATTCATGAAGTTTAGCAAATTTAATAAAATTATAACAATAATATAAATTTTATTGAATAAATGATAATTTAGAATGGCTAAAGTTATAACAATTTGGATTTTATTGAATAAAATATAATTTTAGTTTATAATATTCTTGGATCATTCGAGTTATGGGTTTGTTGGGTTTGGATAGGATAGGTTCGGGTCGTTTACTTTTTCTGGTCAAATTGGGTTCGGTCAGTTGGATGTGTTATCGAGTTTGGGTCAAGTTTTCACCGTTTTACTTATAATTAATTTTAATTATTATTTTTTTAATTTAAACACAATGGGTAACGTGCAACGCATGTGGAAGTGAAAACTAGTAATAATAAAAGATTTTGAAAAATGGAATTCACAAAGCCCTCTCCCTAGCCGGACGGCGACCTCTGCGATGGGATTCGGCGGCCCTCAGCCCCCTCCTCCTCTTTTCCATTCTCTTTCCCCTCTGACCCCTCCCCAAAATCCCTCATTTCTCTCGACGGTTCCTGAAGGAATCCACAAACCGTAAAACTCAAAAGAAAAAAACTCAATTTGATCTCTCCCTCTCTTCTTCTCTCTTGGCGTTTAAAAAAATCAACTTTTTGTCTTTCTTGAGGGTTCTGGAAGGATCGAAAAAAAAATTGTAAATGAAAAAAAAGTGCTGCTAATGTTCAGAAAAATCAACCCTTAACGATTTGTTTGCCTGAAAAAAGTGACAAAAAAAATAGACTAACGTGTCAAGTGGTGGGGGCCTTCGGAGAAAATCCAGGTGTCAAAGGGGGAGTGGAGCTACGCGGCAAAAAAATAGAGGTCTCAACTCTCACGGGCTCCTTTAAAGGGGAAAAAGGTTTGATAGGCATGTCCTTAATTTAATGTAATAAACACTAATTTATATTACTAATTTGTTTGGCCCTTTAAAATGTAATAAACATTAGGTTATATTTAAATTACTAATTTCTTTGGCTCTTTTTAATGTAATATTAGGTTATATTTAGATTACTAATTTCCTTGGCCCTTTTTAATGTAAATTAATAATTTCTTGGGCTCTTTGTTTGGCCCTTTTTAATGTACTAGTCTTCACTACCACGTGCGTTACTCGTGATCCCATTGTGTTTAATTTAAAATAAAGTTAAAATAATAATTGAATTAATTATAAATAAAGCTGTCAAAACTTGACCCAAAATCGATAATTTGCTCAACCTGACCGAATCCGATGTTACCAGAGAAAGTAAACAACCTGAACCCATCCTATCCAAATCCGAAAAACCCGTAAACCGAATGACCAGAAAAATTAACCCGGATGACCCGATATTATTATAAACTAAAATTATATGTTTTATTCAATAAAATCCATATTATTATAATTAATTTTAACCATTCTAAATTATCATTTATTCAATAAAATTTATATTATTATTGTCACGCCCCGACCCGGAAGGCGAGCACGGACAACCGCCGTGGTACCTCGAAACACGTGCCGGCCGGTCACGCGTACCAAGGCTCCACGAAGCGTCAATACCAGATAAAAACAGGGAAAACACAAATATAGTATAAAAAATTTAATTATAATAACTGTTTCCAAATCAGAGTTAAAGCGGAATTATCAAAATCGAACACAATAGTAAAAATGCTCCAAAATTTAATCGGAAGATAAATAATAATAGAGAAAATAGCGGAGTAGATGCAAATCGAAAACAAGGAGCAAAAGATATCATGAAAGAAAGACACTGCCAGTGGGACCCATCTCGTAGTGAGTAGTACCTCTAACATCAGGGATCACAGCCTACGCCACCGACTCGACCGTCAAAGGAAATGATGAGTCCTAACTACCCTGAAAACACAACAATTAATTGAGGGGTAAGTACACGAATGTACCCAGTGAGTGAGCCACCCTCAAAAGAGAACCAGAAGAGGGTGGGGTGCACTCACAACCAAAACAGATAAGAAAACCAAGTTATAAAAACATGGTTAACAATAAAACAAGTATAAGAAATCATTTATCATTTTCATAAACAAATGGGCTGCTAATAAAACCTATCCGGAGTGACCTTGGCCCGAGTCATCCTTCGGAACCGTCAGGGGCATTTTCGTCATCATCAAGTAATTTGTAAAAACATCATTTTCCTTATTTTTCCAAACAAGCCCGTTCCCCTGACGTTGGCTTGGGTCCGGTACTGCGTGGTGGCCGCAGCACACCCAATTTAGCTCTCCCATGCACACGCCGGACCGGTAAATAAATATGGCGTGTCGGGCCTGGAGCGACGAACCATGTGGATCCAAACTAAACTCATGGTTCGCCAAATAAAATCTAACTACTAGCTAGTAAACCACTAAATCAGCCACACGTACTCCCTGGACTGCGTCCAGTCCACGAGTCCCCGTATGCTTGCTGACAGTTCAAGACTATTTTCAAAGATCGCTCATGCACCCAAAACAATTTATTTAAAACCATTTATAAATCAATTTAATAAAACAGTAATAAAATAGTTCCTCAACGGTAACCCGTTGAGGACAGCCCACTCACAGTTCAGGGGACTCGTACACCCCCAAAGTCAATCCACTGTGAGCCTAGCCAATGTCTCGATCAGCGCCTCAGCCGCCTGATTGAGAAGCACATCCATCACAAGGAAAACCATTAAAACCAGGATCATAATCAAAACTCATAAACCAAAGCAACAAACAAAAATATCAAAATAGTCATATAAAACAGAATAAATCACAAAAAGAACATAACCTAGACCCCATGATCTCACTTAAAAGATCTTAATCTGTCTATATAACTCTATCAGGACTGTAGGACAAGTTTCATATTCGAAATACACTTTCGTGGGCTCAATTTATCAATTCTAGCCTTTAGGGGTAAAATTGTAATTTAGCCCAGCAGGGGTAAAACGGTAATTTATACATACTAGGGCTATTACGGTGATCCGAAAACCTTATGTGTTCAATTAGCGTGCCTAGATAAGCAAATCCTATTCTAGGGACAAAGTTGTAGTTTTACACACTCGAGGGTAAATATGGTCATTTGTACCTATCCTAGGTACCATAACACACATACAAATTTATTGATGTGAACAACACAGTCAAATTCTCTTATTTCCATCCTTAAGGGTAATTTCGTAAATTTGATGAATAAGGGCATAATCGTAATCTAGACCAATCAAGGGTAACATGGTAATCTTACCCAAAAGGTTCCACTACTGCAGATTTCCAATCCCGAAGGTACGTTCTTGAAAGCTTAATTACATATACCGCACTCTTAGGGGTAAAATAGTAAATTTACCCTTCAAGGGTATTTCGGTAATTTTACTCTTTCAAGATACGGTGACATTCCTTACATGTCATAGTTGTTGACCCTAGTCGATTGGACTCGAAATCGTAGCCCAACGGAATAGATTAATGTACTTTTTCTACTTAAGGGCAAAATGGTCATTTCACTTCTAAGGGTAAAGTAGTCTTTCTACTGCTGATATATAATTTTAATACTTTATCTGCTTTATTGCACATTGTAAATATGACTGATTTCAAAATCGCGGCTTAATAAGATAATTTAGTACACTTTTACTAATTAAGGGTAATATGGTAATTTACCCACTCCAAGGTGAAACAGACATTTTATGATCATACGTAGATTACGGAGTAATACAAGAATTATTCGGATTTCTTAACACTTCCGATGTCATCGAATTCGTTTAATTCCTCTTCTAAGGATAATTTTGTAATTTAATACCTTAAGGGTGATTTGGTAATTTTACCCATCCAAGGGTAATATAGTAATTTTTCTTATCTAATTATTGAATCCAATTTACTAATTTCTCAAATTAATTTCCTTTCTTTTCTTTTCTCTTTTCTTTTATTTCTTTTACTTTTCTTTAAAATTTGGCCTAGCCCATTCTTTCTTTCTTTCTTTCTTTTTTTTTTTTTAAGAATTGGGCTTGGTTAGGCCCAGCTGCCTAGCCAAGCCAGCTGGGCCGCGCGCTGGCCCAGCGTGCTTGGCCTGGCACGCTAGGGCCATGCCAGGCAGGCCCAAGGCCTGTTTTCCCTTTTTTTTTTTTTGTTTTGCCACCCACCAGAGGCTTGACCATTTTGCACCCTTTTTCACCAAATCTTCACTCCAAAACACCTCCAAACAACTCTAACTATAAAACCCAATATTAATTTAACATCAAATAACATCAAAACAAGAATTTCTTACCATAATCCATACATAAACTCTTGGTTCTCTTCTCTTTCTCATTCATCACAAAGCTCTAACTCACCCATACCAAATTTGAACCCTCAACACGTTTCAAAACAAATTAAATTAGTTTCTTGTTAAGTTGCAAAATCAAAGAATAAAGATTGCTCAAACCATGGAAATTTTCCCCTTACCTTTAAGTCTCCAATTTTCTTCTTTAATGGCCAAGAAATCCACCATTGAACCCAATACCATGAACAACTTGGTAAGAGGAAGGTTATACTTCAATTGCATGTTGGTTTCAAAGTCAGATTCTTCAACCATGGGGGGAAAAATATTTCGGGTGGAAGAGGAGAAAATAGAAGGGAAATTCGTTTGAAGATGAATGGATGGGTATATATATATATATAGCTCATGGCTTAATTTCCTTTTTAATCCATGCACTTTACAATATGATTCAATTTAGTCCTTAAACTTTCATTCCTCCCAAAATTAGTCTTTGTCACCAACTTACAAGTATCACAATTATTATTATTATAATTTTACATATTATGATTAAATTTGCTAAACTTCATTATATGAACAATTATCATATGAATAAATACTAAATCAGCTATATGACCGAATCCGATGTTACCAGAGAAAGTAAACAACCTGAACCCATCCTATCCAAATCCGACAAACCCGTAAACCGAATGACCAGAGAAATTAACCCGAATGACCCGATAATATTATAAACTAAAATTATATGTTTTATTCAATAAAATCCATATTGTTATAATTAATTTTAACCATTCTAAATTATCATTTATTCAATAAAATTTATATTATTATTATTATTATTATTATAATTTTACATATTATGATTGAATTTGCTAAACTTCATTATATGAACAATTATTATATGAATAAATACTAAATCAACTATATGAATAATTTATGATAAATTTATAATTAATAATTTTTTTACATAATGAATAAATAATAATAATTAACTAGTAATTTCTTGACAATTTTTTCTATTAGGAAAGAATATAAATTTAGATATTATATAATCAATATTTATTTAAACACATACCCCACTTCATAATTAATTATGTATTTAATATTCAAAATTAATATATAAAGGGACACATGTCAACTCTTTAACCTCGTATATGCAGTTTGCTAAACTTCTTTGATAGTGGATTGTAAAAAAAATCGAATAATAAAGATATTAAATAAATTTAAGAATTAAACATTAAAAATTTCAAGACCGACCCAATTGATCCAAGTCCAAGACCCAAAAAACCCAAAACCTGAATAACTTGAGGCCAAAATTCGGACCCACCTAACCTTAGACCCAACAGACCCAAGACGCGAATGACTTGAACCTAGATGAGCCGAGACCTGAATGACCCGAGAAAATTACCTGATTCATTTGACCTGGACCAGATGATCCAAAACCCATCCAACCCGCCCGATTGACTCATCTATTTTTTTTTTTTTTGCATCAACTCCTCTAACTTTATAAGTCAAGGGAAATAATTGCATGTTACTCTTCTTTTTATTAATAAAAACTTTAAACTCTTGTTATACACTCCAATACATTAAACTACCAATACACACTAAATTTGAAATAAATTTTTAACTTAATTAGTTTTAGTAAATATGAATAATTAATGATTAGACAACTTATTTTATCTTTTAAGCTTGATAATAATACTTTTATTAGTTTATATTATAATTGAAATGGGTCCAGACCTACCAAAAACTCTCCAATTTTTTTAAAATTAAAATGGTAAAAATAAAATATTTATAAAAATATTGAATTTAATTAAATAAAAATAGAGTTTTTAGTAGAATATAAGTGTAAAAGTTTATTTCTAAAAAGATTGTAATATTGAAACAATGTCATTTAAGAAATATATTTTAAAAATTCTAATATATCTAAGTTTTTTAATTAAATTAGTAAAATGATAAAACTAAAATATGTATAAGTATATTATAATTAAATAAAAAATAGAGTTTTTAGTTGAGTAAGATTGTAAAACTATAAAAGTATATTTAAAAAATTATAATGTATGTAAGTTTTTTAATTAAAATAGTAAAATGGTACAAATTAAATAGTTATAAGGATATATTAGATTTAATTAAATAAAAATAGAGTTTTTAGTTGAGTAAAACTATAAAAATTCAAACAACGACATTTAAGAAATATATTCGAAAAATAAGGGAGTTTTACAAGAAATCGTACTTTTTAATATAGTATAGAATAAATAATAAAAAGTAGTTTATTTATATTTAAAGCGATTATATTTAATGCATTGGGTTAAAATCATCAGAATTCAAGTATCTCTCAAACATAAATTTTTTCTTTTTGGAAAAATGCCGTAATTTTATTAGCCTTAATAAGCAACGATAAACAAACAATCTCTGATGTCAAAAAAAAAAAAGCTCTACATATATATATATATATATATATATACACTACATATTATTTGAAACACCCAATAAAATTACTAAATGCCTCTTTTAAGGATCGATGAAGAGGCTCCATTTGAACTTTTTTGTCATTTTCTGTCTTTTCTCATTTGTCAAATTACTAAGAAGATCCTAGGTTAGTTTCTAGCCAGTTCTAGCCCTTGAGCCCTTTTTTGTAATTATCCGTTTCTTTTCACACAATAAATGTTATAATAAATCCTATCCTCTTATCTCTACTTAATTACTCTTTCACACAATAAATGTTATAATAAATTCTATCACCCCTATCTCTACTTAATTATTCTACAGAATAAATGATATTTTCTTTTAAGTTAGAACAAAGTTTTTAGATAAGATAGCTAAGGATCAGGATTTGAGTTGAGTATTTCTTAATTTACAGAAAATTTTCAAGACTTAGCTAAGGCCTATGCTATGTGGGAGCCCTTTTTAAGGGTGTCTATTAATGTTATTCAACCCATGAATTACAATTTAGAATTGTAACATTAGTGGGTTAGCAGTATAAACGTTTAAAAGCTCTGATATACAATTTCTAAGTAAAAATTAAAGCTAAATCTTATACTGATGATATGATCAATCCATTATAAATAAGACTGTTTTTAGAAAAATTATAGACAAGATTGTTTTTAGAAAACAAATGGACTTATTGGCCAGGTCAAAAACACAACAAATAGGGTTTATTTTAATTTGATAACAAAACCGAAGATGGTTAATCATCAAGTTATTGATTTGTTTTTCAATAATGGTAACTTAGCTAAAGATGCAATATCTTATCAAACAACTAATAACAATTTCTAAATATCCATATGAAGAGGAGAGTAAACTTAGTTTTTGTACTTTAGAGGAGGAAACAAAATTGAAACTATACAAACTAATATTTACTATTTATTGCTAACTTTAGGGCATATACTCAATGTTAATAATATAGCCTTTAAAAGATGCAACACATTTAAAATCATATACGCATCAAACAATTTAATTCGAATAGAAATTCGAATAGAAAATTGTGATGCGTATACATTAATTTGTAGATAAATTGGAGAAATTTCTATCCATCAATCGGGGAGAAATCAGCCCACATGTGAGTTACCAACTCTTCAATACTCATATGTGTTGAAACAGTGTCTATGAACCAATAATACTTGGTACAATCGTTGACTACTTGAATCCTTGTAATCTTGGCAGATATTTTATTGGTTGTACGAAGCTTGGAGGGATGAACCATTCTACAGCATCGTTTTAAACTAAACTCTTGAAGATTCTTACATGTCGATAACAGAGTCTTAACTCCAGATTTGGTTATAAACGTTCTATCTATGCTGAATTCTATGAGTTGATGCAAATTGTTTGCTATCATTGAAGCACCATGTTCATCCAACACGAACTTCTTCATGCAAAATGCCCCGAATATGCCTAACTTCTTAAACTTGTTGCAATTGGTACCAATTGTTCGAAACAAATGACCCGTATTATAACGGCAAATCGGACCAATACGTACTTCTTCAAGCTCTCCCCAAAGTTCGATTGCCTTTGAAATTTTCCTCACCCTGATGTCATCGGTATCTGGCAATATGAGCCTTCTAAGTTTTGGTGACCTAGAAAGAAACACACCAAACTTAATGAATTTATTATTAATAAAAAATACTAGTATATTAATATTAGATATTTGGGGTCCTAATTATATAGTTTCACTTTATTAATAATATCTAATATGAATGAAGAAAATATATATATGATCATCATGGAATAAGCTAGAATTAAAAATCATACCTGCGAGCAACAAAGGATAAATGCACATAACGCACATACATACAAGAAGAGAAAATAATAGTTTTAACACATCTTCGGCCTGAGTCCATTTTTGGAACCCAATTCATCATGCATTTCAATGCTTCAAGCAGTTTCCGGGAATAGTTAAGGTTTTCAATTTCACAACCAACTAGACGCTTCAGTGTGCTTAATTCAAGCGTCTCATGATCCTTCCAAAACATAATTTCCCAACAGGCTGATCTCCATTCACGACAAACCAATGAGACTGATGTCATTAGATCTTCAGCAGGTACCAATTCAAATATTTTTTGTAAAACATTACCCTCTAACTCTCCCCAATATGACTTCAATTTCTTTTTCTTACTTCCCAATCCCATCCTCGTTTTAACCATCTTCAATCCCTTCAAAATACAAACAAACAATTCATCTCTAAATTATGGCATCAAATTTGATAATTCATAATAAACATATTTAGAAATAACAATTTCTATTTCCTATTTTCCTTTTAAAAAAATTATAAGTTAAGTTCGAATATTTATCCAACAACCCTAAATTAGTACTACTATATATATATATATATATGACTTTTGGACCAAAATCTAATACAGTATGAAATTTCACACTTACCGCAAGTTTCAAATCTGATAACGGAGATTAAAAATTCTCTCTTTCGGCACAAATATCTTATGAAGAAAGAGAAGGAGAAGAAAGGCAGAGAAAATCGGCTTTGATCATCTAAGGGTATGAGATTGCTTCTAAAAGGTTACTGATATATATGAACCAGGGCTCCTCAATATATAATCATCCACTTTTTTTTTCTTCTCATTCTCATTGATTTAAAGGTATTGAAATCAGTATTAAACACTGAGTCTGATTATATTTTGAGATTTAAGTATTCTAATTTGTCTAGGTTTACTCAGTTGAATAAAAAGAAAAAAAAAGATGAAATTAAAAAACAAGTAAATATAAATTTAATAGGTTAATTAAATTATTATTATATAAATGAATTATCTTTTATAAAAATAAATATGGTACGTACAGAACGAAAAAGGCCTAGGTGTAGGTCTTGGGCCTTTTGGCAAAGTTTAAGACCCATTTATTTGGGTTGGGTCAGACATGGACAAGTATGATTGTCAAGTCTAGGTCCAGCCCAAACCTCTGAAAGCTCTACTTTGCAATCATCATATATATACTATAAGAGAATACAAGGGCATATGAGAGAAAATACTTATGTGGATGTCTATGTGGATAGGTTATTCACATCATTATATCATCATAGCATATCATATATCTATATCTATATCTATACTATCTATCTATACTATATTAAAAAGTACATACTCTTGTAAAACTTTTGAATCGCTATTATACCCTTATTTTTCGAATATATTTCTTAAATGCCATTGTTTAAACTTTTATAGTTTTATTCAACTAAAAACTCTATTTTATTTAATTAAATATAATATCCTTATAACTATTTTATTTTTACCATTTTACTATTTTAATAAAAAAAACTTATATATTAGAATTTTTTAATATATTTTTACAATTTTACTCAACTAAAAACTCTATTTCTATTGTATAACTATTTTATTTTTACCATTTTACTAATTTAATTAAAAAACTTAGATATATATTAGAATTTTTAAAATATATTTCTTAAATGACATTATTTAAATTTTACAGTTTTTTTAGAAATAAATATTTACAGTTATTATACTAAAAACTTTATTTTTATTTAATTAAATTTAATATTTGATAATCTTTTTTTACTTTTACCATTTTAATTTTAAAATATTGGAGAAAGTACGTAGTTCTGAACCCATTTCAACTATAATGTAAACTAATAAAAGTTCATTATCAAGTTTAAAAGTTAAAATAAGTTGTCTAATCATTAATTATTCATATTTGTTTAGGTAATTATGTTTAAAAATTTATTTAAACTTTAATTATTGTGATTGACCTTTTTCTATTTTTGGAGTGTGTATTTGTAGTTTAATGTATTAAAGTGTATAACAAAAATTTAAAGTTTTTAAAAATAAAAAGAAGAGTAACATGCAATTATTTTCTTTGACTTATATAAAGTTAGAGGAGTCAAATGGGCAGGTTGGACGAATTCCGGATCATCTGTGTCTAGGTCAAATGAGTTACGTAATTGTTTCAGGTGATTTGGATTTCGGCTCATTTGGCTTCAGGTCATTCGGGTCTAGGGTCTGGCAGGTTCGGGTTTTGGCCTCAGGTCACTCGAGTGGATCATTCGAGTTTTGGGTTTTTCGGGTCTAGGAATATCTTTATCATTCGATTTATTTTACAATCCATTACCAGTGAAGTTCAGCAAACTCCATATACGGGGTTAAAGAGTTGATTTATGTGTCCCTTTATATATTAATTTTGAACATTAAATACGTAATTAATTATGAAGTAGGGTATGTATTGAAATAAATATTGGTTATATAATATCTAAATTTATGTTCTTTCATTACATCAATTAAAATTATAAATTAATTAATAATATAAGTATCAATAAAAATGAAAATAGAATTACAACCCTTACAGTAGTAAAATCTAATAGAAAAAAGTGTCAAGAAATTACTAATTAATTATTATTATTTATTCATTATGTAAAAAAACAAATAACTAATTATATTATATATGCCTAGATACTTTATTCTATGGATAAAGGATCTAATTGATAAAGGAAGCACCGTAAAGATCAATTTGTGAGGTTTTGGGCCGATACAATAAATAAGAACCGCTTACTTATGTCATTATATGAGATAAAAATTAGGAATCGACTTATGTAATAGAGCCGATCCCCTAAGTTATTGAGCAGCGGTGTAGCATCAGATCCCAAGTTTAGTAAGTCTTTTTTTATAAGGAAAAAGTAATTTATTCATAAATTATTCATATATCTGATTTAGTATTTATTCATATAATTATTGTTCATATAATGAAGTTTAACAAATTTAATCATAATAGATAAAATTATAATAATAATATAAATTTTATTGAATAAATGATAATTTAGAATGGTTAAGGATTTTATAGAATAAAACATAATTTTAGTTTATAATATTCTTGGGTCATTCGGGTTAACTTCTCGGGTCATTTAGGTTACGGATTTGTTGAGTTTTGATAGGACGAGTTCGGGTCGTTTACTTTATCTGATCAATCGGGTTCGGCCGGGTTGAACAGGTTATCGAGTTTGAATCAAGTTTTGACAACTTTACTCATAATTAATTGCAATTATTGTTTTAATTTTCTTTTAATTTAAACACGGTGGGTCACGTGCAACGCACGTGAAAGTAAAAACTAGTACTATATTAAAAAGTACATACTCTTGTAAAACTTTTGAATCGCCCATTATATCCTTATTTTTTGAATATATTTCTTAAATGCCATTGTTTAGACTTTTATAGTTTTACTCAACTAAAAACTCTATTTTTATTTAATCAAATATAATATCCTTATAACTATTTAATTTTTACCATTTTACTATTTTAATTTTTTTAAAATATATTTTTATAGTTTTACTCAACTAACAACTCTATTTTTTGACAAAAAAAAACTAAAAACTCTATTTTTATTTAATTAAATCTAATATCCATATACCTATTTTATTTTTATCAATTTACTGATTTAATTAAAAAAAACTTAGATATATTAGAATTTTTAAAATATATTTCTTAAATGACATTGTTTAAATTTTACAGTTTTTTTAAGAAATAAACTTTTACGATTATTCTACTAAAAACTATATTTTTATTTAATTAAATTCAATATTTTTATAAATATTTTAATTTACCAGTTTAATTTTAAAAAATTGGAGACTTTTTTCAATTATAATATAAACTAATTTGAACAAAAAATTATAATATAAACTAAAAAAAATCTTATTATCAAGTTTAAAAATTAAAATAATTTAGCTAATCATTAATTATTCATCATTTTTTTAAACTAATTAAGTTAAAAATTTATTTAAAATTTAATTATTGTGATTGGCCGTTTTCAATTTTGGAGTGTGTATTGATAGTTTAATATATTGGAGTGTATAACAAGAATTTAAAGTTTTTTTTAAAAAAAGAGTAACATGCAATTATTTCCTTTGACTTATAAAGTTAGAGGAGTTGACGCAAAAAAAAAAAAGTTAGAGGAGTCAATTGGGCGAGTTAGACGGGTTTCGGGTCATACTCATCTGGATCCATGTCATATGAGTGAGGTAATTTTCTCAGATCATTCGGGTTTCGGCTCATCTGGATTCAGGTGATTCGGGTCTTGGGTCTACTGGATTTAAGGTCATGCAGGTTCGGGTTTTGGCCTCAGGTTACTCGGGTTCTGCGTCATTCGGGTTTTGGATTTTTTAGGTTTAGGACTCTGATCAATTGGGTCAGCCTTGAATTTTAAATGTTTAATTCTTAAATTTATTTAAAATGGTTGAAATTATAACAATGTTTATTTTATTGAATAAAACATAATTTTAGTTTATAATATTCTTGGGTCATCGGGTTATCTTCTCGGGTTACGAGTTTGTCGGGTCTGAATAGGACAGGTTCGGGTTGTTTAATTTCTATGGTCAAATCGAATTCGGTCGGGTTGGGACGGGTGATCGAGGTTGGATCAGATTTTAATAGTTTTACTTATAATTAATTTCAATTATTATTTTAATTTTTTTTAATTTAAATATGATTGGTCACGTGCACCGTACGTGGAAGTGAAAACTAGTATATTAAAAAGTACGTAAAACTTTTGAATCACCTATTATGTCCTTATTTGTCAAATATATTTCTAAACTGCCATTCTACAATTAATATTATTATGATTTATTTATATATTATTTATATTTATTATTTACGTTTAGCATATCTTGAAATCAATCTGATGAATTGTCACCGGACTACTACTCTACAACTTTCTTCCTGTACAATACTATATAGATGAAATTTTATATTCACAATACTTCTCAATTATGTTGTGTTCTTATGAAATTAAATCTCTTAGTATTATATATATAAAATCTTCCTCATCAGAACGTATCTTCTATACCTCCTCTTCTCAAATTATTTGTTTAATGTTGAAGTCAAATTTTGATTAAACATTTGTAATAACATGTTGCTTATAGGGTGCAACTCCGATAGATCAAACGACTTTTCCAGAAGGCGCTAAGCAAATCTTTGTTATGTCAATGTGTCGGTTTCTTCAGAAGGAAGATTTGGCTTGGGCAACATGTCTTATTGTGCAATACGAACACCACTTCCGTGGAAATGATCTCCACTTTGAAAATACGCTCTTTATTAGGAATTTAAAGCTACTTTTCAATTGAGTTATTGATAATTGTAAATTTTGTGGTGCTTTACCAAAGATGAGAAGATTAGAAGGAGAGCAAAAAAAGAGACTGGAAAGGATTAAAGGGTGTAGGGATTCTACGGGACAACCTAAGGAATTTGATGATTTTGCTTTTTGAGTTTCATGTAACTCACTTCTTTTCTTTTCACGTTTTTTGGTTTTTCCCAAATTTTCTCTACCTTATATTTTTTTTACGAAATTTTCAGTATACGTTTTTAACAATAATCACGAGTTCATGTTTTTTTGGCCAAAAATCACGAGTTCATGTAAAGTGTATTCATTTCTTTATATATTTTCTGCTTGACTTCCAATTTGAATAAAAGAAAGTGTAGAGTTCCTATTGATCAAAATAGGCCTGGCCAATTTAATCTTTCTTAATCATTTCCTTTCTATTACCAGTCCAGCAGTCTTAAATATTCTTACCAGCAATTTGGTAGAGCAATATCCAGTTGCTGAAATATCCAAAGGTGCTAAGTTTGATTCATATTGTTCTCTGGTTCTTTAATTTTGTCCCCTATTTATTGATTATGCTTTATTGTCCATGAACTTTGTGCATTCAATTTAGACATTACTTTTGAATCATGAACATATTTCTTTAACATTTGAAAGATTAACAAGCTTTTTAATACATGCTCAAGAGGTTAGTATAACTAATATGCCATTTCTTGGTTCATTGTTCATTATATAGAACACAGGGGATAACTTTTTTTTTTTTACTTCTTATAGGGCGCATGCAATAATCATGATTCATGAGCCATTCCTCTTCAAAAGAGGTAAAAAGTTTATATTTTGAACCTAAAGTGTGGCTGAACTTTGTCGATTTGATAATCAGTCTTCACACACAATGATCTTAGTGTTTACTATTATCGGTATTGGTTCTGAACATGGTTTGCTTCATTATGTTCTTTTTCTTTTTATGGTGATATATCTGTTTTAAAGTTTCAATCATATATCTATTTTTTAAATTCCTGTCCTGAACCATAACAGGACACTGTTGATTGCATTACTAAGGTAACCAATTTATTTTCTTCATAACAATGTCAAAGGGAGTTGCTCCTGTCATGTTGAATTATGGTGTTGAGTAAGTTATGGAGATCATAATTTTCTTTTGATTAGCTTCTTCAAGTTCTATTGCAGTTTCACAACATAAAACATTCCGGAATGTTTTAACCATGACGATCTTGGAACAACACAAGAAGGAATCTTCAGAGTGAAATTCACAGGCAGATCAGCTGTAACTTCAAAGCCTTTAGGGAGTTAAAGATAGGTTATTGTAACTTCTTTTGTGTGGCTTGGGGAATCTTGAATACCTTGCTGTTAGATAATATCGAAATCTTTGATTCATTTGTTCCTTGCAATATAGGTCTGATATATGTAATGTAGAAGCATAAAGGTTCTTGCATAAGATAATTTAATGCTAAGCTTAATTCAGTAACAACTAAGTATTAATGGAAGGGAATTTCTTTCTTTTTCCCTTGGCCCATTATTTGATTAATCAATTTTATAATCAAGGCAGAACTTAGCTGTCTAAAAGATTGGGCTCCTCTTGGCTGTTTCACTGTATTATATGTGAAACTATCTGCGAAGCCGAAGTTGCAGTGATTACAACTCAATATTTATATTGTTAAGCGCCTAATTATTTTTAAATTATTTGAATGTAGCGGATATATATTCAAGTTTAATTTATATTGATTCTGTTATAAGGCCTAGAATTCCATATGTAATGAGTTCCATATGTAATAAAGTATAAAATAGATAGTATATCTTTATAATTGCAAATTCGCAATACCTTTTGTATTACTATATTGAATTGCCTTCAGACATTTTTTTTTCCGTGTTAATCAAATACTATATTGAATTGCCTTTAGACATTAGCTTTTTAACATGTTTATTTCATACTCAAATACTATGCTATCATGAGATTCACCACCATATCCTTTTGACATCAATTATGCCTCCCAATACATCAAATTATGAACAATGATGTAAATATTAGTATCTTTTAGTTATATGCTCATTCAACTTATTAGTTTTCAATCTATAATATTATTAACCTTTTTTTTCCATATTCATTCTTATGGCTTTCCTAAGTTCATATTTTGCTATTTTATGATGTGTCTCATGATTTTATATACAAATATATGTTGTCTAATTATAAACGTCAACCATTCCATTTTTTTTCAATGTATATATGTTTAACATTTTAATTTTTATTTAATTTGAGTGCGTCTAAATATATGACCAACCGTCCATAATGAACAATTATATATGTAACATTCTCTCACGGAATTTCCAAAGTTTTAGTCAAGTCAGAAAATACAAAGAATATACAAAAAATGTTGTATATCTATACTATATTAAAAAGTACATAGTCTTGTAAAACTTTTGAATCGCCCATTATACCCTTATTTTTCGAATATATTTCTTAAATGCCATTGTTTAGACTTTTATAGTTTTACTCAACTAAAAACTCTATTTTTATTTAATTAAATATAATATCCTTATAATCATTTAATTTTTACCATTTTACTATTTTAATTAAAAAAAATTTATATATATTAGAATTTTTTTAAATATATTTTTTATAGTTTTACTCAACTAAAAACTCTAATTTTTGGTAAAAAAAACTAAAACTCTATTTTTATTTAATTAAATCTAATATCCTTATACCTATTTTATTTTTTATCAATTTACTAATTTAATTAAAAAACTTAGATATATTAGAATTTTTAAAATATATTTCTTAAATGACTTTGATTAAATTTTACAGTTTTTTTAAGAAATAAACTTTTACAATTATTCTACAAAAAACTCTATTTTTATGTAATTAAATTCAATATTTTTATAAATATTTTAATTTACCATTTTAATTTTAAAAAATTGGAGACTTTTTTTTCAATTATAATATAAACTAATTTGAACAAAAAAAATTATAATATAAACTTACAAAAATCTTATTATCAAGTTTAAAAGTTAATTATTAATTATTAATAATTTACCTAATCATTAATTATTCATCATTTTTTAAAATAATTAAGTTAAAAATTTATTTAAAATTTAATTATTGTGATTGACCTTTTTCAATTTTGGAGTGTGTATTGATGGTTTAATATATTGGAATGTATAACAAGAATTTAAAGTTTTTAAAACTAAAAAGAAGAGTAACATGCAATTATTTCCTTTGACTTATAAAGTTAGAGGAGTTGACGCAAAAAAAAAAAAAGTTAGAGGAGTCAATTGGGCGGATTGGACGGGTTTCGGGTCATACTCATCTCGGTCCATGTCATATGAGTGAGGTAATTTTCTCAGATCATTCGGGTTTCGGCTCATCTGTATTCAGGTCATTCGGGTCTGCTGGATTTAGGGTCATGCAGGTTCATGTTAGGTTACTCGGGTTCTAGGTCATTCGGGTTTTGGATTTTTCAGGTTTAGGACTCGGATCAATTGGGTCTGCCTTTAAATTTTTAAATGTTTAATTCTTAAATTTATTTAAAATGGTTAAAATTATAACAATGTGTATTTTATTGAATAAAACATAATTTTAGTTTATAATATTCTTGGGTCATCGGGTTATTTTCTCGGGTTATTCGAGTTACGAGTTTGTCGGGTTTGGATAGGACAGGTTCGGGTTGTATAATTTCTCTGGTCAAATCGGATTCGGTCGGATTGGGATGGGTTATCGAGGTTGGATCAGATTTTAACTGTCACGCCCCGACCCGGAAGTCGAGCACGGACAACCGCCATGTTACCTCGAAACACGTGCCGGCCGGTCACGCGCACCGAGGTTCCACGAAGCGTCAATACCAGATAAAAATACCGAAAACATGAACTGAATAATAAATCTGAAATACTGAAGTTTGCAAATCATAGTAAAAGCGGAAACATTAAAAAATATATACGGTAGTAAAAACGCTGCAACATTTAAAAACCGTAACCACAAATCAATGGAGAAAACCAGAAATCGAAGTAAAACAAAAACGAGGAACAAAAGATAACAAAAACCAAAAACGACTGCCAGTGAGACCCATCATGTAGTGAGAAGTACCTCTAACTGGAGGGATCACAGCCTATGCCACCGACTCGATTGTCAAGGGGAAACGCTGCTCCTAGCTACCCTGAAAAGTGAACAAGAATTTGAGGGGTGAGTACACGAATGTACTTAGTGAGTGAGCCACCCTCAAAAGGAGACCCGAGAGGGTGGGGTGCACTCATAACCAAAACAATTAGAAAAACCAACAATTATAAAAACAATATCATCAATCAAAACTAGTATACAAAATCATTTATCATTTATAAGACCTGGGCTGCCAGCAAAACCTATCCAGAGTGACTTTGGCCTGAGTCAACCTCCGGAACCATCAGGGGCATTTTTTTTTGTCATCATCAAATAATATCAGTAAAAATATAATTATCTTATTTTCCCAAGAAAGCCCGTTCCCCTGACGTTGGCCTGGGTCCGGTACTGCATGGTGGTCGCAGCACACCCAGTTTAGCTCCCCCATGCACACGCCGAACCGATACATATATATGGCGTGTCGGGCCTGGAGCGACGAACCATGTGGATCCAAATCAAACCATGGTCTGCCAAATGAGTCCAACTACTAGCTAGTATACCACCAAATCAAGCCATACGTACTCCCTGGACTGCGTCCAGTCCACGAGTCCCCGTATGCTTTCTAACCGTGTCGTAATCAAAACCAAGAGTCATTCATGCACCCAAAACAATTTATTTAAACCAACGGAGAACCCGTTGAGGACAGCCCACTCACAGTTCAGGGGACTCGTATACCCCCAAAGTGAATCCACGGTGAGCTTAACTGGTGTCTCGATCAGCGCCTCGGCCGTCTGATTGAGAAGTGCACCAACACAAGAAAACCATTAAAACCAAATCCATAGATCAAAGTAAAACCAAGATAATCAATAAAAATCAGGATAATACAAACCAACAGTCAAATAAGATATAATAAAATCAGAAGAAACACAAAACCCAGACTCACGGTCTAATCATGTCTTACAGGATTTTAATACGAGTTTCAGACTCCAAATACACTTTCTAAAGCTTATTTGATCAAATTTAGCCTCTAGGGGCAAAATTGTAATTTTTATCAAATCAAGGGCAAACTGGTAATTTTGACATACTAGGCTATTACGGTGATCATCTGACCTTACATGTTCAATTAACATGATTAGATAAGCCAAATCCTTTTCTAGGGGCAAAGTTGTAATTTTACTCATTTGAGGGTAAAATGGTCATTTGCATATATTATAGGTTCCCCAACGTATATACGAACTTATTGATGTGAGCGACATAGTTGAATTCTCTCAATTTCCACCCTTAAGGGTAATTTCGTAAATTTGACGACTAAGGGGTATAATGGTAATTTCATTAATCGAGGTTAACATGGTAATTTTTACCCAAAAAGGATCACTACTGTAGCTTTTCAATTCCGAAAGTGTGATATCGAAAGCTAATTACTTGTATCACCCTAACAAGGGTAAAATGGTAATTATACCTATCGAGGGTATTACGGTAAATTTACTCTCTTAGCGTACAATGACATTCTTTACGTGTTCTAGTTGTTGACCCTGATCGGTCGGATTTGAAATCGCAACTTAATAGGATAAGTTAGTACACTTTGACTAACTAGGGGTAGTATGGTAATTCGCCCACTCAAAGCTAAAACGAGAATTTATGTTTCCACGAATATTATGGAGTACGTGAATTATTCGGATTTACTAATGCAACCAATGTGGTCGCACTTGTCAATTTGACCATCTAGGGGTAAATTCGTAATTTAACATTATAAGGATGATTTAGCAATTTTATTTGTCCAAGGGTAATATAGTAATTTCACCTCCCAATTTATTAGACCCATTTTTTTTTTTTCCAAATTTTTCTCATAAATTCTCTTATTTTTTTATTTTTTTTTCCTTCTCTTTTCCTTTCCTTTTTATTTCAATCATACTTAGGTCCATTACTTTTTTTTTGGGCCCAAGCTAAGGCCCGGGTCGGTCTGGCCCTAGTTGGCCTTCTTCTCTTTTTTTTTCTTTCTTTCTTTCTCCTTCCTCCGACACCGGAAAACTCACCGGAATCTGGAAATTCCAGATTCCGGCAGCCCCAAAAATTCAAAATTAAGAACTATTCTTCATGAGTTTTCATCCCAAATTTATTCCAAAATACTCCAAACAATTCTAATCTTGAACCCAAACATTTTATAACATTTAACACATCAAATTAACACCAAAATTCATCAATATTTTAATAATCACTTCAATGTAAAGAAACTAACTTACCCAAATCAATTTCAAAGCTTCCTTTTACATTCCTTGCTCTAACTGAATTTTTCTCCAACAAAACTTGCTTCCAAAAACCTCTCCAAAACATAACAATGTTACAATTCTACTCAAAATAACATAAACTTTCCAAAATCACTTCAAAGAAATTATTCTCACCTTTCTTCTTGAAATCCTTCAAAAGAACTATTGGAAGCCAAAAAGAAAGCCATAGATTTGTTGAGTTTTAAGTGGGGAATTTCTTCTCTCATTGCATGTTGCATTGGGTCAAGAATTGGAATTTAATTTGAAGGGAGAGAGATGATGCAGTCGGTGGAGAAGATGAGGAAGAAGAATGGTGTCGTTGAAAGTGAAGAAAAAAAATGGGTCAAGGCTTTTATATTCCAAAACATGGTTTATTTGCTTAATAACCCCCCATAAGTTCTACTTCTCTTCGATTTAGTCCCCATTTAGCATTTTCTAATAATTCAATTTAATCTTGGTATTACATTAACAGTTTTACTGATAATTAATTTCAATTATTATTTTAATTTTCTTTTAATTTAAACACGATTGGTCACGTGCACCGCACGTGGAAGTGAAAACTAGTATATAAAAAAGAAACACAATTTCATTACATTAAATATATAATATTTGGATACCACAATTTATTAATATCAAATATAATACATTTCAATGTATTTGATTACATATCAACCTTTGACTTCTAAATAATATCAATTATTTAAAATATAAGTTTTAATTGAATATTTGTGATTTCTAATCAATTTCAAATATTTTCAAATATATTTTGTTTAAACGTATTGCGCTAAGAGAATACAAGGACATATGACAGAGAATGCTTATGTGAATGTGTTGCGTCAAAAATCTCTTTGAAAGAGTTCTCGCGAAAAACGACTAATTGACAGTGCGGGGCGTGCCAGTCATTTTGCCGAAAAATGACAAAGGGGTGTAGATGGTAGATCTGGTGCACGATGTAGGGGATGATAGATCAGAGTGAGTGAATTGCGGGAACTGGATCAAAGTCACACCGAAGCATTTAAATCATTGATCTCAGGTTTGATTCTCAAAATAAAGGTTTTCAAAGGTTTAATCTAAGAGAGAGGAGAGAGAAATAACAACTGAGTGTTATTTATGCAAGAAAAACATAAAGATAGATGTTTAACGTCATGAGACGAGATTAAAAGAAAAAAATGTTGATAAATGAGTAAGAACTCATTATAGAAAAGAAAAGATAAATATCACAGGGCTATAGAAAAAAGCACAAAGAAGAGTTTTGCAGAGTTTCTGCAGAGAGAAGGCGCGAAGCCTGAAAGAAAATAAGCGCGGAGCTTAGGTTTTTGCACGGAGCATTTTTGGGGCTGAAAAATCATGTTGAAACAAGGGAGGGGCGTGCTCCTTATATAGGGGACGGCCTGGGCTGCTTTCTACTTGCTGACCAAGTATTTGCTTCAATCTGACTTGTCCTGCTTTAATTGCTTCTCGAATCTGACCTCTTAGAAAATCTTCAGGAAACTTCCAAGATGACTTCCAACTTTCATCAACCTTGAATGACCACCTTTAAATGACTACCAAGGCCGGCCATATCTTCCCGAAAATGACTTGGACGAAATCTGCCTCCAATCTGATGCAATTTGGTCTGATTCAAGTCCTAATTGTGCTGCACTGTATACTGATTGCTGCCAAAAATAGCCAAAATGACCTCATATTCGACCAGAACCTCCTAGGCCACGAAATTGATCATTCTTGGCCATTAATTTGGTTAGAACAAAAATCATATTCAATTTTGACTAAACCGGGGTAGAAAGCCTCCTGTCCTTAATTAAAAAATATGAAAAAGTTGCAAACGAAGTCAGATTGAGTCCAAATTTCACCAGTAGGGTTCGGCTATCATATTGAGACCATAGAAAAAATCTTTGGTCGAAAATGAGCTCTCTGTCATGGTGAAATTGGTTTCACACCCCAAACTGTCCTTAATTGAAAAAACGTGCATAAGTTTTTCATCTTAAGTCAGAATGAGATGAAATTTTGCCAGAATGATCTATGAAAGTCAAGGATCACAATGGTATATCATATGTTGAAATGCACCTTCCTAGCCCCATCAATTTTATCAATTTCGCCTTTTGTCCTTAATTGAACAAAATGCAAAGTTGTAATTTTGATTCTAATGGCCAAATTAGGGCATGGGCGGCTTGGACCTAGCCCTATTGCGTCATACATCATGCCACATGTCTAAATTAGACATGGCATGGTATATTTTCATAAAATTTAGGAGTGGTCAT
This sequence comes from Corchorus olitorius, assembly GCA_001974825.2. Lineage (NCBI taxonomy): Eukaryota > Viridiplantae > Streptophyta > Magnoliopsida > Malvales > Malvaceae > Corchorus > Corchorus olitorius. The sequence goes on from AWUE01023313.1 coordinate 22,500, forward strand.
CATTAGGAATTAAGTCTCCATCAAAACTAAAGATCAAACAAGATGATTTCAATTTTGTTCTGATCATCATTAACTGAGATAATAATAATTATAATAATTATTATTATTCAATACTTTTCCTAATTTTCGGCCCAATTATAGGAAAAATAGGAAAATAAATCGTTTTTCCTATCTGACTTAGAATCGAGGTGGTCAAAATCCAGATAAAACTAAGAAATTGAGATTAAATCTGGACCACTCATCTTGATTTCAAAAGTTCATTTACGAATTTACCCAAATTTTAAATTAGGGTATCAACAGGATGCCTATGTGGATAGGCTATTCACATAACATCTAGGATTTTTCCTTGATTTTAGGTACTAACAAATAGTACCAAGTAATTTTATTCAAACAATTATTCAAATTTAAATATTAAAATCCATTTATAAAATTTGAATTCAGAATATATAAATTTATTTTTAATTTTATTTTTAATTTTATTATAAATGATATAATATGATAAAAGGAATGATGTAAAATATCCTTAAAGTCAATTTTAATAAGTCTAACAATTTTCTAAAAAAATTAAGTCTAAGAAAAATTAAAGTTTATATACATGATATAATATAATAAAAATTAAATTTCACTCACATTTTTTTAAATTATACGCTAGCCAAACGACCCACGCTTCGCGACGGGGTTATGAAATGAGGGAACAGTTAAATATGAACATATAAGTATTAGCCTGTAATGATAATTAATTTTGCATAGTTATCTTTATGATTGATTAATTTTATAGCTTTTGTATAGACTATGAACATCGGAAGTATAAAAAGGATATAAGTAAAATATTTAGTTGGTAATTTTTTAAGCTTAGGTAGCTTCTATAAATAGTGATTATTTGTCGTAAGTTGGGAGATTAAAGACCACACTTGACAGAAAATCTAACTTTAGCACATTCTTATATCACATGGGAAGTCTGGACAAAAGAAAATATATTATTGGACAAAAGATAATTTATTTTCTAGCTACAAATAAATAAAATGACCTTGATTAACATTAACACCAAAATTAATATGAATATAATCAACACCAACCAAATTAAAATAATCATAATTCAACAAAATATATTCTACATATTATTGTTGTAACCAGGTGAAATTAGTAAATGCTCCTTCTAACTTTTAACCTGGGACGACCTTATCGCCCCGTTTTAGTCATTTCTCACATGCGGTTATACTGAATCGATTCATATTCCATCACTCTATAACCTCATAAATCATATTTAATATTATATTTAAACCCACAGAAAACACGTTCACATTTATAGAGCAAAAAATCAATCTATAAAAATTGACTCATATGATAATAATTTCTATATAAAATCATATATCCTACCCATTATTTTTGTAACCTAGGGAAATTACTCGCAGACCCTTTCAACTTTTAACCTGGAATAACCTTTTCATTCCGTTTTGCTCTTTTCTCACTTGGCTAATTACTCAATAATCCTTATGCTTTATGTAGTTTGTGTTGGGTTTATTGGGTTATAAAAGTAAATTTCGGTTTTATTGACTATTTTTAGATGATTAACTATGTTCACGCACATTAGTGTGTTTTAATGGACCGTATTAACTGTCAAGGACAATTGGTTAATGACTATCAAGGACAAATGATCCTTTCTATATTTGATCATCTTTTTTGGTTTTTTGATAATTAGAAGAGTTATAGAAGGCATTGTTTTGCTAAAGCACTATTTTTATTCTATACTCATCTAAATCCATTGATAGTGTGAAAATGAATATCCGGTTATTGGGTCTAAAATTTTGAATTCATTGAGCCCAAATAAAGTATGGTGTGAACAATATTTACATTCATTAAACTAACTTAATGCCCTTTAATTTTTCTCACAAGCGAGAAAACTGAAGCGACAAAAACCAATGAAGTAAAATTGAAGACGAGAAGGTCTTTGGGGAAATAGATTTCATTTCATTTTTGCGTTCCTCCATTGTTGAAGGATATTTAAGAATGTATTTTTTTAAAGGATCTATTTTTGAATGATATATTATGATGATATATTGTTTATACCTCAATTTACAATAGAGGGTAAATTGGTTTTTTCACATGATTTACAACAGGATGAGTGGTCAAGATTTAATTACAAATCCTGAAGAAACTTAGTTTCTGCACCACCCTGATTCTAATTGAATTAGGAAATTCTTGTAATTAATTAATTAAGGCCGAAATTATTAATAAATAATAATAATTTCGAAATTATTATTATTATTTCCATATATGCCGCCTAAAAATGGGTGAGTGGCAGAGAAAATCAATCGGAAGCAGTTTCCTTTGATATTGCTGCCTGCTAAGGAGGCAAACAAAGTAAAAAAGGAAAATTGCTTGTCATCTGCCCATGAGATGAAAAATACCTCATGGACATACATAGCAAGACCCAAGTCGTTTCCCATACAGAGGAGAGGCCGCCCTCTGCCCTGCATAGAGATATTTTTCTCTTCCTACAGGAAGGAGGCAGAGAGCTAAAGTTTGTCAGCAAGAGAAACATCTGTGCACGTGAGAGAGGCATGAGATTTTCAACCTCACACCTCCTCCATATAGTCGACCAACCATAGTGGAGAAATCGCCTAGCCTTGTTCCCCTCCCCGGGAGGCGAAATTACAACTTATATTTTGTTCAATTAAGGACAAAATAGTAAAATTGACCAATTGAAGAGGCTAGAGCTGCGATTTCTACCAAGGAGCATACCTTGATGATCCTTGAGCTATGTAGATCATCTTGGTAAAAGTTCACCTTATTCTGACATCGGAGTAAAAACTTATGCCCGATTTTCAGTTAAGGACGTTTTGGGGAGTGAAACCAAGTTCACCATGGTAGAGAGCTCGAAATCACTTGAAATTTTTTCCATAGTCTTATGGAAATAATCTAAGCCTACTGGTGAAATTTTGGCTTATTCCGAGATCGTTTGCAACTTTTGCATTCTTTTCAGTTAAGGACATGTGGCTTTCTCACCCCGGTTTAAGCCATTTTCTTAATTAATTATTATTTTCATGATTTGAAGAGCTAAATATGGCTAAGTAAGAGTAATTTCGTGGCTTTGATGATCAAAGTTCAATTCATGATGTCAATTGGCCACTACTTAGTCAAAATAGCTAAATTCAGCACAAAAGAAGCAACGAAGGCCTGCTGCAGTGTGATAGGCAGAAGGAAGATTTTTCATCAAACACCCAGGAGGAAGATTCCCATCTCCCATCCAAGCAGAGTGGCGCCCTGACATCCATTTTCCCCTCTCCCCAGTAGTTGGAAGCAATCAGAAGAAGAAGAAGCTTCACTGCACCTTCCTGGAAGCTGTCATCTGCATAGGAGGAAGATTTTGCCTTTCTCAGCAAGGCAAGCCCATTAATGCCAAAGCCCATACCGCCCCCTATATAAAGGGAGGCCATTCTCAGGTTTTAGGCAGATATCACTCATCTCAAATTCAGCTCCTGAAGCTACAAACTTGCTCCGCGCAAAAAACAAGCTCCGTGCTTATTTTCTCTCTGGCTTTGCGCCATTTTTCTTCTTGTTCATCACGAGTTCTTACTCGTTCTTCATATTTTCCTTGTTTAGATCTTGTCTCAGGACAATCAAACACTCTTTTAGTGTTTTTCTCTTGTTTCAATCTTGTCTCCGGACATAAAAACATTATACACGTGTTTCTCTCTCAGAAATAACAGATCAGTTTGTTATTTTCTTTTCAATTTCAATTGCAATCAAAGCAGATCTCTCAGATCTGATCCAGTTAGAGGAAGGCCCAGTTATGAAGAACAATTTTTTGTGGATCCAATGATTTAGATGCTCCGGTGTGACTTTGATCCAGTCCCCACAATTGCTCTGATCTTTTAATCTGCTGCTCTGCGCTCCAGATCCAATTTTTACACCCTCTTTGTCAATTTCAGCTAATTGACTGGCACGCCCTTATGCTGTCATAAAGTATTCTCCGTGAAAACTCTAACAAGAGATTTTTGGCGCAACATATATATTACATTATTAGGTGTGAAAACAAGTATACACATGCAAAACAAATATCATGTATGAATAAGTATACCCACATTAAAAGATCCCCGTAGCGCAAGCGCGGGGTACCCCTCTCGTCAATGATTAACTTCATTACTAAATTGAGTTTTTTGGACCTTCACTCATGACATATATAATTTGATTAAATAATTGTAATTAACCGACACTTGAACAATCTCAATCGGACAAATGGACCGAAAATTATACAATATTAAATATACCGGCAATCGAAACCACAAAATTTTGGAAGCATTTTTTAGAATCAAAACATTTAAATTGGCTTCTGAGTTCTTCATGAAAGTTGTAGATCATGAAATCACATTTTAATAAACACTTCAATTACCTTAATCGAACAAATAGAACAAAAAATACAAAAATAAAAGCTGAAGCGTTAAATCATCCAACCCATAATTGTAAAAGATTGAATAGCATAAAGTATAAAAGTATGAGGATCATTTGATAAATAATCCAGCAAAAAAAATATTTGTTTATCGAGACCAAACATAAAAATTCCCTCTTGAACCCTCCATGAAACTCATTAATCAAATTCAGATTTTAGGCCCTTGACGAAAGTTGTAGATCACACAATAATATTTTAACCGACACTTGAACAACCTAAATCGGACAAGTGAACCGAAAATTATACAATATTAGATAGACCGACAATCAAGACCACAAAATTTCAGAAGCATTTTTTTAAATCAAAACATTAAAATTGCCTTTTGAGTACTACATGAAAGTTGTAGATCATTAAATTGCCTTTAAATAGACACTTGAATCACCTTGATCAGACAAACATAACAAAAAAATAAAAGAATTAAAGCCGAAATGTTAAATTGTCCAACCCAGAATTTGTGAGGGATTAAATAGCATAAAGCATAAAAGTATAGGGATCATTTGCTAAATATTCTAGCAAAAAAAGTTTAGTTTATTGAAAGTGGGACCCACCAATATTAACTTTTAATCAAAGTTCTCAAAACGCCCTTGGCTATTAACCTAAATAGCAAAAAAAATAGTATGAAAGTACCGAAATACCCTGACAATTTGTTCTTGGGTGAATGTGGTGCATCTAATTATAGTTGGACAAAAGGTAATTTCATTTTCAACTTTAATATATGTTATAGATATGATTTAGTCATGCTATACTTCTTGGAAAAATTGGATTTTTTTATGCTTTCAACAGAGAGGAAAGAAAAGGTGGAATTTGGATTATGTTGGAACGATTAATTATTTATAGTATTTCTTTGTCATTGAAGTTCTATCAGCTCTCAATTAAGTAATGAAATGCGTAGAGGATTTCTATTGTATGCCCGCATAGGAGGAGATGCACAAAAATTAACTCTAGCAAATTAGGTTTTCCTCTTACCGGTTATGTTCAGAGTAGATTAAACAATTTCAAAATTATTTTCTTGGATGTGATGTGAGGTGAGACTGCAAATAATTGTATTGTTCTTTTTAACTCATTATGAAAGCATACAATCGTCCTTGAAAAAAATGCATTCACTCCCTAAACTTTACATTTTCATTTAAAATACTCTAAACTCTATATAATTCAGTTTGTGAGATCATGTTTGGTCTTAATCAAGAATAAACAATTTACTATGCATTTAATAAATTTCCTAAATCGAATTAAATTTCTTTTTATTATATTATGCATAAATTTTGTTAATACATCATTTATAAATTTTATCTTTGTTATACTCAACTATATTTTCAAAATAGATATACATAATTAATATAATTCCCATAATTATGTAACTTCTTTTTTTGTGGTGAACATAATTATGTAACTTCATGATCCTAATACATGTACATATATATATATATATATATTATATAATTTGTAATGTTATCAATAATTTTATTAATTCATACTCTTTCGTTTATTTATATATATGTTATATGCATTTAAAAAAGTTTAATATACTTTATTTTCTCAAAATTTACTATTTATAATATATATACATCAGCCCGTGCGATTGCACGGGGCACAAACTAGTTGTAACTAATTTTAGATGTCTAAATCTGACGTAGTTTAGCAGACTGTACATACGGAGTTCGAAGGGTGACATGTGTCCTTTTAAGTAATAGATTTAAATATTAAATAATTAATAATTAATTAGAAAATGGAAGATGTGTGTGAAACCAAGATTTAATTATGTAAAAATTTATTATTTTGGGTTGAAAAGAAGATTTCATCACACGATTAAACGAAATACAAAGTTTGGGATTTATGGAATGAAAAACCATTGGGATAATTTTGTTATTTTACCCAAATATTACATAAAGCCTAAACAAACAAAAAAAAAGTCTTCTTCTTCCTCATTTATCCGTCGCCTTCAACTTCTCTCTCTCTCCCCAACGATATTTTTCTCTCTCTAAAATCACACATAAAATCAAGCTTTATTTCAACATGCAATGGAAACTAGATAATTCTTTCATCAACCCTTCTCAAGTTATGGCAAAAACGTTGGTGTTTATTGGAGAAATGGGGGACTTTTGGTGACAAAGGTTAGTAAGAGACTTTGGAGTTTATTTTTTAAAATTTATTGTGTTGAAACGAATTTAAGTTCAAATTCTTGGTTTTGGTTGTGTTTGGAGGTTTGGAGAAAGCATTTGTATTTAAGAAAATGGATTGGTAGCAATGAGGAAACTAAATGAGTTGAAAGGTAAGTGGAAGTTTTGTAGGTTGAAAATTTATGTTCTTAAATATGTAAGTTAGGTGAATTTTAACTTGGGTTAGTTGTTTTTGGAGGCCAAATGGTGAATTTTGTCACTAACAAAGCTATTGAAAGATTTGAAGGGAAGATGGTGATCATTTGGGTAAGTAATTTTAATAGGGGTGAGCAGCGGTCGGTTCGGCCGGTTTCGGTTTATAAAAACACAATACCGACTGAAACCGATTATAAGATTTGAGGAACCGAGCACCGACCGCTAGAAATCTAAAACCGCATGTAGGGGAGAGCAGTATTCGGTCAGACCGACCGAAACCGAGGGTCGGTGAGGCTTTCTCAGTTGAAATCTTGGTGCAGTCGGTTTCGGTGAGGATGACCGAATACCGAGTAACCATGACGGTCGGTGGTCGGTATTTTTTATTTTCCAAAAAACCGACCGACTACCGACCGAATAATATATATATATATAATCATATATATTTATATTATATATATGATAATGTATTTATATTATATATATATATAATATAAATAATATTTATTTTTAAAAATTTCAAAAAATATAAATACCCACCCCTTTTTATTTTTTCGCCCTAAAGACTTAAATTTCTCTCTCTTCTCTTCGACACCTCCGCCTCTTTCTTCTTCTTTCTTCTCCCTTTCTTCAATTTCAATCTGTTTTTTACCCTAAATCCAGAAAAATTATGTGTTTTTGGTTCCTTAAGGGCTGAAAAACATCCCTTTTTCGATTTTAGCCTTTCTGTTTGAAATTATCAAAGTTTCCTTCTCAAAATTCATTTTCTCAAATCAAACCCTAGGTTAGTAGTTTTCGAAAATTGTCTAGATTTCGAAATTAAGAATTTCATAATTCTCTTTCAGATCTTTTTTTCAATTTCAAAGGGATTTCTTTCTCTCTGACGGATTGAAATTATCATTTATTTGATTATTTCTCCTATGGATTGAAAATAAATTACTAAAAGATTGAAATGAAGAGTTGAATGGGAAATGAAATTCCCAATTTCAGAAATCTAGGGTTTACGAATTAGAGTGGACTGAGTGGTTATTCTCAATCTGGGTTCGAGAGTTAGGCCAGTCAAGTTGAAGTTTTTCATCAATTAAAAGGTAAGTTAAATTTTCTTCTTATTTTATGTTTAATTTTCTTCTTACTTTCTTAATCAATAATATGGCTGAATTGCAAACAAAAGTGGCTGACCAATTTGTTTTCTTATTTTCTTTTTTATGTTACTGAGTTGAATTTGTTTAAATCACAAATCTTCATGTGTTAGGCTTCAATTCTCTGTTATATACTTTAGGTTCTAATTAAAATTGGCCAAAAAAATTGGTATGTATCATGTATGAAATTACTATAATAGAATGCTAGTATATATCTTTTTGGGATGGTCCCTAGATATATGTTGTCAGATTTTTTTTTCTTTTATCCCTTTACATCTGAGTAAATGATAAGAAAGGAATAATCCCCCAATCAAGAATTCAAGATATAGAAAATTTTCTTCCTTCAGAAAAAGAAAAGGGTTTTTTATCAAAATTAAAAAGGTTGATTATTGCTTGAAGCCACATTGTTTTGCATTCTCAACTTTTGGTGTTGATCAAGTTTAACTGTATTATTGTTTAATCCATTCAACAACATCAACTACTCATATTTAAAGTACAATCAATTAGAGTTATGAGTGTATGAGACTTGGTTTTTGCAATGGAATGCTGGGTAAAAAATCTATTGTACATTTAAGAGAATGGCTGTATATGCAGGTCACTTTCAAGCCTCCTCCAAAATGGGATTGAGACTTGTATAAATGCTTGCACTAGTATATATCACTCTATAAATAGCAACACATGTAATCTGCCATGAAAGTATAAGTATATAAATATTGCTTTCATGTGGAAAATGACATAACTCAATTTCCAACTTCTTTCTTTTCCAGGAAAGTTCTTATATTGACATTGCTTTTAAACTATTACTATTAAATTTTAATAACAATTTGGAAATGTTAAATCAATTGTTATATTCTGAATTTCTTTTCAATTGAATATTCTGAATTTCTTATTCATTCTGAATCATAATAAATGATTAATATTCATTCTGTTTTGATGTTTTGCAGTTATGGAGAACCCTATTCAAGACATTCCAGTACATATTGAAGTTGATCTCAATTGTTCAGACTGCAGTGATGAAGTTGGAGGAGGAGTTCAACTTTCAAATGATGAGATAAATGCAGCTTCAATACAAACAGAACCTACTGCAGTAGCTTCACCTTCTACTCATGCTGGAAACCAAGGTTTGTCTACTGAACCAACCTCTGTAGTTGTTGAAAATGATGAAACTAGGAAAAGAGCTTTTACTTCTAAGGTTTGGGAACATGTAACTAGGTTTAAAGCTAATGATGGGTATCCAATGGCTAAATGTAATTATTGTCCTAGGACTTTTAAGGCTCACACAAAAAGAAATGGGACTACTTCAATGAAGAATCATATAGAGTCATGTCCCAAAAATCCTGCAGTCATAGCTGCAAAAGAAAAAGAGGCTAATCAAACAAAACTTCCGGCAAAAAATGTTGAAGGGGAGGGTTTTGTAGGGGTATGGAAGTTTAATGCAGAGGCTGTTAGGAAAGCTATTGTGAAAATATGCATTTTAGATGAATATGCTTTTAGGTTTGTAGAAAAACCTGGTTTTAGGGAATTAATGGCCACTGCCTGTCCTAGATTAATCAACATTCCCTCTAGATGGACAGTTGTTAGAGACTGTTACAAAATCTATGATGCAGAGAAAAAGCAATTGAAGCTTAAAATTAAGAATTCTAAGTCTAGAGTTTCTCTCACTACGGACACTTGGACTCCTGTCCAAAAGTATTGTTATATGTGTGTCACTGCACACATTATAGATGATGAGTGGAGACTGCATAAAAGGATAATTAGTTTTTATCCAATTACCAGTCATAAGGGTGAGTCCATAGGGAAAACATTAGAAAAATGTGTTAAAGATTTTGGGATTGAAAAGGTTATGGCTGTTACTGTTGATAATGCAGCAGCTAATGATGTAGCTGTTAGGCATCTTAAGAATTTTTTGTGTCTAAAAAGACTGCTTTGGTGGATGGAAAATATATGCATATGAGGTGCGTGGCTCATATTCTGAATTTGATTGTTGGGGAAGGTTTGAAAGAAAAAGAATATGATGTTTGTGTTTCAAGAATTAGGGAGGCAGTTAAGTTTGCAAGGGCTTCAAATGCTAGGTTAGCGAAATTTCTTGAATGTGCTAAAACTGAAGGAATAGAAGAGTCTGCTGGATTGTCTCTGGATGTTCCAACTGGTGGAATTCCACTTTCTTGATGCTTGAGGCTGCATGCAAATATGAAAAGGTGTTTGAACAGTTGGCTGATGTTGATGCTCATTATAGACAAGAGCTTAGGGTGGTTGGGTTGCCAAAAAAGTCAGATTCGGAAAATGCAAGGGCATTATGCGTTTTCCTCAAGAAATTTTACATCCTGACTTGTAAAGTTTCTGCTATTAAGAGTGTAACTTCAACTAATCTACTTGATGAGGTTTGGGGGATTCATAGAACATTGCTTCAGGTTCAAAACCACATTGAGTCTGCATTTAGAAGAATGGCATGCAAGATGCATGAGAAGTATGACAAGTACTGGGGTTAAATAGACAAGACAAACATGCTTGTTTATGTTTCTGTTGTTTTAGACCCTAGGAAAAAACTTAAATTTGTAACATTTTGTATTCAAAGGATGTATGCAAATGATAAGGCAGCAAATCTATTGGTTGGGATCAATGAAGATTTGAAAGACTTTTTTGAAGACTATGTTAAAGTTATGAATCCTGCTGCAACTTCCTCCCAAAGTTCTCAAGTCCAACAATCAAGTTTAATGGAAGAAGATGATGATTATGATGCAATGGCTGAATTTCAGAAACTTCAAATGGAGTCAGGGGGAGATGAAGTGAAGACTGAGTTAGATATTTATTTGCAAGAGGAGCCTGAAATGCAGAAGAAGGGTGTTGGTGATTTTAATGTCCTTCTTTGGTGGAAACTAAACAGCCTAAGGTTTCCCATTCTGTCTTCACTAGCCAAAGATGTATTGGCTGTCCCAGTTTCAACAGTGGCAAGTGAGTCTGCTTTTAGCACTGGTGGTAGAGTGCTCGATCCCTATAGAAGCAGTCTCACTCCAAAGCTTGTTCAAGCACTAATTTGTGCTCAAGATTGGCTGAAAGCATCCAATGAGTATGACCCAGCAACTGAGACTGAAGAGCAAAAGGAAATGGATAAATTGGGTCTAGGTATTTATCCAATCTTAATATTTGCATTTTTGTTATTTAAATTCTGTTGTTGATTTGCTGCCTATGTTACTAACTTTAAACCTTTTGACTTGTTTGCTTAGATCTGAAAAACATTTCTCTGGATGCAAATATTGACACTTGAAGAAGCTTCAAGCTTGGACATTGGACAGTGGGAAGCTTTAAGTTCTGAGTATGGTATGTATATACTTGTAAGTCTTTAACTTGGTATGCAAATATTGCCTGTAAGTCTGTTCTACTTTAACTTGGTTTTTTTTTTCTGCTTGATGGTCAGTTAAGTTTTGCTGCTGGAATGGATACTGGATCAGTGGATTGGTCGGGCATTGGCGCATTGCTACTTGGAATTTGGTTTGGATTGCAGATTGCTTGCTGCTGCTTTTTTTGTTGATGTTAACTTTTGGTCTTTTGCTAATTGGATTGGATCATTGGATGTATTCATTGGATTGTTTGGATGGAGGTTGTTAAGTGTTAATAGCTATTCTCTTTGTTGATGGCACATTCCTTTTGTTGATAGCTTACTTGTTTAGCCATTCTTCTTGTAAATGGCACATTCTTTTTGTTGATAACTAACTAGTTTGGTATATCCTTCAAACTATATATCTCTGCTATCATGTGTAAAGCAGTGTAAAGGGTTACCTACTTAGTGCTTAGCTTAATGTTTTTAAGGCTTTGAATATATTCTGCTGGATTGTAACTAAAGGAAGTATGGATAATACTTAAATAAGTTTATTTCAAAATACAGTGAAACCGATTAACCGACCATTACCGACCGAAACCGACAGTAGTCGGTGGAAGGCGGTTTCTATGCATGGCGGTCGGTAATCGGTAAATTCAATATAACAATCGGTAATGGTCGGTACTAGCTTACTGCTTACCGAAACCGACCGAACTGACCGATGCTCTCCCCTAACCGCATGCACCGACCGCCGCCGGTTACGGTCGGCTTTAGCATGACTTTTGTTTGCAACCGTCAAACTGTTTCTGTTAGGAATTTCATCAAACACAAAATGGACATAAAGAGTTCTCCCACATATTTTTTGAAAGGCAAAGGTGGAATTTTATTGATAAGAAGGAAGAAACAAGGTAACAATTAACAAAGCAACAGAACTCAGTCACCAAGAACAAAATAAAAACCAGCACAAACCAGAACAGCCATAGAAATAACAAAGCAACAGAATCCAGTCAACAAGAACAAAATAAAAACCAGCACAACCATAGAAAATAAGAAAAGAAAAGAATTCTCCCACATTTGAAAAAGAAAATTGAATGATTTTTTATATAACAGTATTATAAAATAGCAAATTTCCAAAACAAATCTTAAAACATAATATGCAGTAATTTAGTCGAGCAGAGTTTGAAGAAACAAAAATCCTTAGCTAGACGAAACACAGAGCATGAAGGATGACGAAAGAGGCCTGCCTTTCTTCATAAGTGCCTGAAAACAAAAACATTGCATGAAGCCATGGCTGATGATTTAAAATGGCTTAAACCGATTCAAGCTTGGAGGCTTAAATTCGATTTGGGGGGAATTTGGATTTAGGGTTCTTGTTTCAATGGAAAAGGAAAACTTAAATTCGATAGAATTAATTGAAGAAACAGAAGAGATGAAGAGAAACCGAAGTTCTTAACAAAATTTTGATCGAAATCTTAAATCTAGGTACCAGAAATTTGAAGGGAAGGAAGAAGGAAGAAGAGTTGCCGCAGAGAGGAAGGAGAGGTTTTATGGAAAAGAAAAAAAGAAAGGTTAGGTATTTATATTACATATATTATTATATAATATATATTTATTTCATTATATATTATTTCAGATTAATATATATATATATATTAATATATTAAATATTAAAAATAATATATATCTATGTGGTCGGTTTCGGTAGAAATAATTTCTACCAAAAATCGACCGCCTAAGCATATTAACATTCGGTTTGGACCGATTAAACTGACCGCACCAAGGCAAAACCGATGTTGGTTTCGGTCGGTCCATACCACCAACTGCTCACCCCTAATTTTAAGTTGAATATTGTAATTGGATGAAGTGTTTATGTTTGGATGATTATATTTTATTTAAAATGTTTGGGTTGGTGGTAGAATTGTTTGGTAGTGTTTTGGAGTGAATTTGGAAAGAAATTGGTTAAGGAAATATATGAAAATGACCATTTTTGGGGCTGCCGGAATCTGGAATTTTCCAGATTCTGGTGACCTTAAGGGCTGCCGGAAGGAAAGAAAAGAAGAAGAGAAAAACAAAATGAAAAATAAAAAAAAGGTTGCTTGGGCCGGCCAGCGCCTGGCTCAAGCACCAGGCCATGCACGCGGCCCAGGCTCGCCAGACCATGCGCGCTGGGCCAGCGGGTTTGGCTTGGCTTTGGGCCTAGCCAAGCCCAATT
>AWUE01023314.1:0-14263 GCA_001974825.2 Corchorus olitorius
TAATAATAATAATAATAATAATAATAATAACAATAATAATAATAATAATAATAATAATAATAATAATAATAATAATAATAATAATAATAATAATAAGGAGATTAAAAAGAAATTTTGAAATAAAGAATTGGCTCGAATAAATAGAGCAGTGAAGTTACAATTTTACCCTTAGAAGGGTGAGGTTATTAAAAAGAGAAATTTTAAGAATTCGACGACATCGGATGCATCAGTAACTCTAAGCGATTATCGTATTACTTCGTAATATTTGTAGGATTATAAAATGTCCATTTTACCCTTGGAGTGGGTAAATTACCATTTTGCCCTTAAGTACAAAAAGTGCACTAATCTATTCCGTTGAGCTACGATTTCGAGTCTGATCGACTAGGGTCAACAACCATGACACGTAAGAAATGTCACCGTACCTTAAAAGAGTAAAATTATTGAAATACCCTTGATGAGCAAATATACTATTTTGTCCCTAAAAGTGCGGTATATGTAATTAAGCTTTCAAGAACGCACCTTTGGGATTGGAAATCTACAGTAGTGGAACCTTTTGGGTGAAATTACCATGTTACCTTGATTGGTCTAAATGACGATTATGCCCTTAGTCATCAAATTTACGAAATTACCCTTAAGAATGGAAATAAGAGGATTTGACTGTGTTGCTCACATCAATACATTTGTATGTGTGTTGTGGTACCTAGGATAGGTACAAATGACCATTTTACCCTCGAATGTGTAATATTACAACTTTGCCCCTAGAAAAGCATTCGGCTTATCTGAACATGATAATTGAACAAGTAAGGTTAAAGGATCATCGTAACAGCCATAGTATGTTAAATTACCGATTTGCCCCTGATCTGGTAAAATGACAATTTTGCCCCAAAAGACCAGATTTGATCAAATAAGCTCTAGAAAGTATATTTGGAATCTGAAACTTGTACTAGAACCTTATAGGACATGAATTGACGCGCTAAACTCTTAGATATTAGATTGTGGGTCAGGGTTGTGTGTTTCTTGTGATTTATTCTATTGTATTTGAATTTGACTGTTTTTGGTATTTTGGTTGATTATCTATGTTTTATTCTGGTTTATTACTTTGATTCCGATTCTGGTTTTAATAATTTTCTTGTGTTGGACGTAAATCTCAATCAGACGGCTGAGGCGCTGATCGAGACATCGGTAGGCTCACAGTGGATTGACTTTAGGGTGTACGAGTCCCCTTAACTGTGAGTAGGCTATCCTTAACGGAGAATCCGTTGAGGAAATGTTTTAATACTGCTTTTATATAAATGCTTTATAAAATGTTTTAATAAATGTTTTGGGTGCATAAGTGACCTGGTTTTGTTTTAAAGAATTTGTTCAAGCATACGGGGACTTATGGATGTAGCTCCAAGAGTACGTATGACTTGTTGGTGGAGCGTCTTGGACGCAACCCAGCGCTGATGTATATTTTTTTTAACGGACCATGAGTTTCGTTTTGGATCGACATGGTCCGTAGCTCCAGGCCCGACATGTCATATTTATATATTTATTTACCGGTTCGGCATGTGCATGGGAGAGCTGAATTGGGTGTGTTGCGGCCACCACGCAGTACCGGACCCAAGCTAACGTCAGGGGAACGGGCTTGTTTGGAACAATGAGAAAAAATGATATTTTTACTAATGATTTGATAATGACGAAAATGCCCCTGGCGGTTCCGGAGGTTGACTCGGGCCAAGATCACTCTGGATAGGCTTTATTGGCAGCCCATTTGTTTTATGAAAATGATGAAACCACGACAACTTAGACCTCCAGCATTACCAATTGGACATTGAAGAAACCACGACAACTTAGACCTCTTGCTCAGACTACACTACAACAATTGACTGGAAATTTTAAGATTCGGCATGCTTGGCAACAACTTAGAGAAAAGCAGCAAAAGGTTAGCTGGCATAGACTGTTGTGGTATCTTGGTCACATTCCAAAACATTCCATTGTTGCTTGGTTAGCAATATTAAATAGACTGCCTACTGAGGATCGTCTATCAAAGTGGGGGCTTACTATAAATGATAATACCTGCCTACTATGTAAGCGGAATCCAGAAATAACAGACCATCTCTTCTTTACTTAGTTATTCAAATGAAATATGGTTAAATGCTCTAAAACTATGTGGTTTAAGTAGATGGCCACTATGCTCTGAGTTGTAGGGGGGCAACAAAGCTAAAAAGTAAAGCTCTTATCACTCTTATTTGTAAGCTTGCTTGGAATGCAACAATTTACTTTACATGGCGTGAAAGGAATGATAGATTGCTTGGAAAGCCAGAAAATAGCCCTTCTCAAATTTTACTGAAGATAGCAGCCATAGTACAGATGAGATTGCATAACTTCGAAAATATTGCTAAAGATCATGTTAATCTCCAATTCTGTAAAAAATGGGGATTTTGTGCAGATATTTTTAGTTAGTATTTCAAATTCTGTTGATAATTTTAGCTTTGTATAAATGAGGTTGTAAATATTGTACAGCCAAGCTTTTGTATACCGTTGTGTTTTAACATTGCTCTTAGATGAATGAAGATAACATTTAAAATTTTTTTTTTTTTGAAAGTAAATGCCAGAAATTTATTTATGCAGGAGAAGGATTACAAATATGGGCTGGTAAATAACCATCCCAAATCCGAGTAGCATCCAACCTACATTCAGATTTTACTAAATTATGTGCTAAAACATTTGCATCTCGTTTAATGAAAGAAAAAGACACATCCTCAAATAGTGACACCATATCCAAAACATCATGCACCAATGCAGCTCCTGACCAAAATGAATCATCACCCTTCTGTATTTCTTCCACAGCTAGCTTGCTATCCGACTCTACCATCAGTTTGCTATAACCTTTCTCCCAAGCGGATTCGAGTCCAAACATAACAACCATCACCTCTGCATGAAGAGCACTTTCAACTCCACCGAAATTGCTAACTCCACCCAGCAAAACTTCATTGTCAGAATTACGAATAACAAAGCCAAGCTGAACTCTACGGGTTGAGCTATTAAAAGCTGCATCACAATTCAATTTTAGAAAACCAGCCAGAGGAGGACACCACGTTGATTGAAACTGCTGCTGCACCATTTTTCTTTCTCCATTAATATTGTTCAGCCCCTCTTCAAAGTCCTTCATGCAAGCATCAATTTTTCTTGTCATCACGCCACCTAGCAAACATTTTCCTTCATGCAAACAAGAATTCCTATTAAACCATAGTAGCCATAAAGTGATAAGAACCAACTCTAAGGCACCACGTTGCTTAGCAAAAACACACAAATTTAGACAGAAATCTTCGGAATCTCTATTCAAATCCACAAATGCCTCCATCCAATCGGCAATATCACCCCATACCCTCTTAGCCATAGGGCATTCAAAGAACACATGGATCAATTTTTCTTCCTGAACCCCACAAACACAACATTCTTCTTCAACGTTCAAATGCCGTAGCCCGTAACATCTGTCTAATAGGAATGAAACCATGAAACAGACGCCAAATGAAAAATTTTACCTTTGGAAGAACCTTTGCTGTCCAGACTAATCTCCATATTGGATTCCTCAGCTCGGTATCATCTACATCTCGTTCCAAAAATTTCCTAGCAACATGATAAGCAGATTTTACAGAAAAAATACCCAGTGGTGATTCCACCCAAATAAGCTTATCCTCTCGGCTTAAAATACTCAATGGAATTTCCAGGATGGCTTCCACCTCATTTGGAAGGAAAAGAGAACGTAACAGGCCCTCCCTCCAACAACTATTTTCAAAATCAATCAATGCAGCAACATATCCATGCTCCGGAAGTTCTCTCAATAGCACACTTGGGTGTTGAAGTGGGAGACTAGGAATCCAGGCATCAGCCATAATTTGCACTGAACATCCATCTCCAATTCGCCGCCTAGAGCCCATTTTCATTACCGCTCTTCCCTCCACTATGCTTTTCCACACATAAGATGGATTAGATCCCAATTTAGCATCCAAAAAGAACAATGAGGGAAATATTTTGCTTTGAAAATCCTGTAACAAAGAGTATTAGTATAATGAATAAATCTCCACCCTTGTTTAGCCAAAAAAGCAAGATTAAAGGCTTCGAAATCTCTAAAACCCAAGCCTCCATCCATCTTTGAAGTACAAAGATCCTCCCACCGTACCCAATGGATTCCACGATTATCCTTTCCATGACTCCACCAGAATCTTGCTAAAACCATCTTCAACTCTTGCACAAGAGTTCTTGGCAATAAAAAACAACTCATATCATATACAGGAATAGCCTGGGCAACAGCCTGAATAAGAACACCTTTACCAGCTGTAGAGAGTAACTTAGCTTGCCAGTGATGAATTCTTTGCCACAACCGATCCTTGATGTGCTGGAAGTGCATCTTCTTTTCTTTACCAATAAGAATTGGTAAACCTAAATATTTATCACCAGTCAAAATTTTCTGAACACCCAAGCGTTGCTTGATAGCCTCCCTTCGAGCCATAATTGTATTATTGCTAAAATAAATAGCAGATTTCTCAACATTCACAAATTGCCCCGAGGCCTGCTCATATTAATGTAAGAGACCCATAATAGAGTCAGCCTCTGCTAAAGTGGCTCTGGCAAACAGTAAGCTATCATCAACAAATAGAAGATGTGTAACACGTGGAGTAGCCCTGCATATCGCAACACCTTGTATAACTCCCCTCTCATCAGCATCATTTAACAACGCAGATAATCCTTCAACACACAAAAGAAAAAAGATAAGGAGAAATAGGATCACCCTGACGGATTCCACGGGATGGAACAATGTGACCACATTGATTACCATTAATCACTACCGAATAAGATACTGTACGAACACAAGTCATAATAAGTGAAACCCAATTTTGAGGAAATCCCATAGTCCTCATAACCATCTCTAAATAATCCCACTCCACCCTATCATAAGCTTTACTCATGTCAAGCTTCAAAGCCATAAAACCCTCATTACCTCGTCTCCTATTCTTTAAATGATGAACTGTTTCATATGCCACAAGCACATTATCAAAAATTAATCTCCCAGGGAGAAATGCACTTTGGTTAGAACTAATAATATCTGGCAAGATTTGTTTCAATCTGTTAGCAAGCACTTTAGAAATAATCTTGTAAATAACATTACATAGACTAATCGGTCTAAAATCAGCTGGAGAAGCTGGTTTTTTAACCTTTGGAATTAGTACTATATTAGTGTTATTTGAAATCGATCCCCCATAATCACCATTCAAAAATTTGAGAACCGCAAAAATCACATCATCCCCCACAACATCCCAATATTTTTGGTAGAACAAAGCAGTCATACCATCAGGCCCCGGTGCTTTCGACGGATTCATCTGATCAATTGCTGTCTTAACTTCCAAAGGTGACCAAGGCATAGATAATAGAGCAATCTGTGCCGAGCTTAACCTTGTCCTTATAACATTACAAAACCCATCAGGAATAGCACTATGGGATGACGAAAAAAGCCTTTCAAAATAATGAACAAAAATATTTTCAATTTCCCCTGGATGCACTTTCCAATTCCCATTCTCATCATTAATCCCAGCAATCCTATTAAGCTGTCTACGTTTAGATGCAAACTTGTGGAAAAAAGCTGTATTGCGATCTCCTTCCTTGAGCCATAACATCTTAGCCCTTTGTCGCCAATAAATTTCTTGGCATTTCTCCAATTCAGCAAGTTTGGTCAAAAGAGCTTCCAAACTATCCAAATTAGCATTATTCCCCAACTTATGATAGCAATCAGCCACTTTCCTTTTAATATTTTCAATCCGAATGCCCAAGGATCCATAAACGCGCTTATTCCAACTAGTAAATTCAGATGAACATGATTCAATCTTGCTCGATAGTTGCTCCAAAGAAGAAACCCGACTACCCATCCAAACATCCTTAACAACTTGCTTAAAATCCTCATGACGAACCCAGTAATTATCAAATTTAAAGGATGATTGCTTCACCGTTTTTTGAATAGGATGAGCTGCAATTTGAAGGCAAATGGGAAGGTGATCAGAGAAACTAGAAAAAACATGTATCTCTTCTGAAAAACTGAACCTGTTTAACCATGAAGAAGAAACCAGAAAACGATCTAATCGTTCGAAAATCGCATTGGCTCCCCTGCCTTTCCTCTAAGTTAATTCTGGTCCCATAGTGGGAACCTGTTCTAATTGACAATCATCAATAACATTCCTAAATAATTGAATTTGTCCCATTGGTCGAACCGCACCTCCAATTTTCTCCGAGCCATCTAGAATTTCAGTAAAATCTCCACCAATAACCCATGGAAGAGAATTCTGACTCATCAATAATCTAATCAACTCCCAAGATTCACTACGACGGCTAGTAACAGGATGTCCATAAAACCCTGTAAATCTCCATGGTAATGAATCCGTCTCAGAGACAACTTGAACATCAATATGGGAATTAGAAAAGCTCAATATTGTTACCTCCCAAACATTATTCCATAACAATGCTAATCCTCCACCTCTACCAATACAATCTACAGTAAAACAATTCTGAAAACCCCATCTCGCTCTCAACCAATCCATCTCATTCCTCCTCCTTCTTGTCTCACTAAGAAAAACTAATTGGGGGCGATGCTTATTCAGCACCTGTTGTACTTTCGGAATTGCCCGGGCTGCCCCCAGTCCCTGGCAATTCCAGGCCAGGATACTCATGATGTTTGGCGGGGTTGGCCGTTAGCACCAACCTCCGCCATATGAGGAGAATTAAAATCAGAAATATCATCAAAACCCATCTCACCAGCTTCTTTGCTTTTCTTCCTACCTCCCATCATAGTACCATCCAATCCCTCTCGCTTTTTACCAGATTTTTTCGCAACACTAGTTTGTCCACCACTCCCCGTCACGCTACCAGATCGAGCTACTCTTTTCCATTTCCTGCCAAGCTTACCACCCTCCCCATTCGAAGATAATTTACTAGCTGCAAAAACAAAATTATCTGCTGTATTGGTTTGTTCCAGCTCCATATCAACATCGTGATCCTTTCCAATAGCCTGTAGTGAAAGCTTTGAATATACTATTCCCTTATCATCAAGAGGCTTTATGTCTTTAGGTCCACCGCAATCAACAACCACCTTCTGGCTTTCCTCTTGCTGTACATCCCTTGAACGATTAGTATCCAGGATACCATCATTAACATCTTGATCATCATGAGAATCAACCACATCCCTTGCAGCTTTCAATTGGAGAAGAGGTTGTCTTGAATCAACCTCTGTTTCTCGAATTCCCTGATCTGGCAAAAAATTATCCTTATTAACTGATTGCTCTCTACCATCCATTCTCCCTGTATGAGTTTCACTTATACCAGGACCATCAAACATCATACCTTTAGAACGAGGTACCTCAGCTCTCAACCAAGAACCATACTCCTTAATAACCTTGCCCTTATCCCTCCTCATAATCACAGCTTTTTCGCACTCATTCTCTATATGAGTAACACAACCACAAACATAACAAAAATCTGGAAGCCGTTCATATCGGAAGCTAATAAGGATTTTATCTCCATTAGGAGCAGTCAGCATCATCCCTCGACGCAAAGGTTTGGTCACATTCAGTCTTGCTCTGAAACGAAGAAATTTTCCCCAAGCAACTTTGTCCCCACAAGTCTCAATTTCCTCCACATCCCCCAATGAATTCCCAATAATTCTGCCAATTTTCTCATTCATAAATCCAAGAGGAAGATCATGTGCTTGGATCCAAAACGAACATCCCTCCACTTTAATTCCCTCAACACAATCATAAGGATCATATTTTTTCAGCACCAAAAGGGCTTTGTTAAAACTCCAAGGCGTTTGTTGAAAAACCCTCTCCTTTTCCACCTCAGACTCGAATTGAAAAAGATATAATTTTTCCCCAATCTCCCTTATTTTTAAGCCACTTGATAAACGCCACACCATATAGATCACCTTGCGCATCACATCAACCACCACAGGCCTACGGGAAAGCAATTGTCCAATCAAACAAAGATTACCATCCTCTATTGTTTCTGCAATTAAAGATTGATCCACCGCCACCTCCAGAGTTTCCTCTTCTGTTAGGTGGAAGTTATCCCACAGGGCAGATAAACCTTCAGCCATAGTATAATTAAAAACGAAAACCAGAAAATAAAAAAGAAGAAATCGGCTATCAAACGAGGCTTGTACGAGGACAAGAAGAAAACTCTCACGAGGGAAACCCTAGGAGAGAAAATTGATTTTTTCATCATTTAATGTTCCTAATCATAACACCAAAATGTGCTACTATCTCACTACTTGAATTAGAAAATGATCAATGCTTCTCAACTATTAGGCAAAGCATAATAAAGAAAGTCAATTAAATTGTTGATAATGATTAAAGTATGAGTTCTTATTGATTGGGAAAAGAAGTTGACCGTATAAATACAAAATGCTTCAATTATTTCTTCTCTAATCTACAAGAAATGAACCAAATTAAATCAATATTGATCAGGCGCCATCTTTTCTTCTGCACTCCATATCCTGCAATGAAGAGAGCTATATAATTTTCCTTCTCATCTAATTACACATTCTTCCCCTCTTAGCCTTTTTTCTTCCCCTCTTAGCCTTTTTTCTTCCCCTTAAAATTAAATTTCTAGGCTAAGTCAACTCTAAAATCCTACCATCCTTTTCCACTTCAGCCAAATCTGATCTCTATATAGTGCTCTTGTATTCACAAAGCACCTACACATAGCTTTATTGGGTTTTATATTTATAAATAACAAATTATAAAGTAAAATTAGAGTAACAAAAAATAAAAATCATAATCCTCAATGCATATATAAGCACTAAAATTCTCTTCCTCTAGGCATCAAGGTCGCATTGAAACATCGGTGGCATGAAGGAGTTAAGTTCACCAAAAATAATATCTTCACCATGATCCCCATAGCTGCTCGAATCTTGACATCCGAAGTACGTTTGGATGTCTTCCGGGAAGCTGCATTGCACCGTATCTGATACCGGAGGTGCCAATTGGCAGTGATCAGCAGCCGAAGTCATCTCCATCATCTCCTTGAATTTTGATGATTGTAGCAGAAGCCCTAAAGCTGATGTGGCATTTGCAGGCCGCGACTGAGTCAACAAATTAGCTTGATCACTAGGGTTGGAGGCTTGCAAATTGTTGTTGTTGTTGTTCTTACCATTAAAAAAGCTTAGGTTAAGTTCCTGATTAGGAGGGCTTGGTGTTATTGTTGAGGGAGTAGTGTCTAGATTAGGGTTAGGGTTATTTTCAGCACTGTTGGTTTGATTATTAGGCTTAAGCCATTTGATGTAACGGCTTAAATCAAAGTTTGTCACGGCATTTAATCCCCGGTACTCTATCGCAGCCATATCGTATGCAGTGGCAGCTTCTTCCTGAGTAGCTGCAAAAAAGTCAATGAATACATCAGAAGATAAGGAGAGTTTGAAAATGATTATTCATTTCTATATTAAGATTTTGGTGAGAGGAGGTTGAAGTCTTGTTAATCAGTTTGTAAGTATTTAGTTATTAAAACAGTTTGTTAAAGTTGGTGGACCATCCTACTAAATTGACTGTAATATAATCCAATTCCCTACCAACAAATTTGTATATTAATTATAAGGTAGATTTTGGGGTTGCCCTAACTTCCAAGGAAATCATAAGAAAATAACAAACGTAATTGAATCATGAACTTTGGCCTCATTAGATTAGAAGTTAGATAAATAGACTGCAAATCTGATTAAGACCCCATGAGATTCTAGTGTTTGTTTGACAAGCCTGAAAGATAATTCATGAACTCACTTGTCATTTTCAATCAGTTAATGAATCTAAAAAAATTGAGATAGCCCTTTGCTATTGGGTAGGAAGAAGTCATGGAATTAATGTATATTTATCCATTTAACAAACGCCATCTATTGTAACAAGAATGATTATAGTTTGAACAAAATCAGAGGGAAGAAATTTATTTAACTTGTTTCACTCTTTAGTTTTTCTTTTGGGGGGGTTTTGCCTCTTGCATAACATTTGGCAAATCTAGCTTGATTTGGAATTAATTATAGTAAAAGAGGGAAAAAAAATACATCAAGAGAAGAAGGAAACAGAGGAGTTACCGTATGTGCCAAGATAAAGGTACTTGTTGCCAAAAACTCTGCCAATGCGAGCTTCCCATCTTCCATTGTGATGGTGTCTGTTTATTGGCATTGATGAAATACAAGTAATAAATACAACAAAAGTCTAACAAGATGAAAAATCTTTACTTGAGTGAAATTGTCACTCAGAATAGTTGAGAATGAAGAAGAAAACAAGATTAATTCTAATTAAGTACCTTGCAACTCCTCTGTATTTTGATACTCCACGGGAGAAACCACTGGATTTCCTGCAAATTCCAAGACCAAATTACATGACTGTTTTAAGTCAAATAGCATGAACATATATACTTGCTTCTTAATTACATGAACTCCTTCTTGTTGATCATTATAGATATTCAACAATCTAATTACCTTCTCAATGATCCAATATACTCTTCTCTAGACTGATTCTCCATTTCTTTCAATTCCTTCTGGTATGTTGATAACTGCACATGCATTGTTAATGTAAATGCAAAGTTTCTTCCTCATTAATCTTCCTCTAAAAGCATATATATGAAAATAAACAATATGCTCACCGGAAAGTTGAGAATTGTATCCTGACCCCAGTATTTTAGTGCTGCTAAATCATAAGCATGTGCAGCAGCCTCTTCATCATCATAAGCACCTGAAAATATAAAAATTTCCCATATTTGAGATTAAAGGAAAAACAAAAACAACAATAGCATTAAAATTTTCCCATCAGAAATGAAAAGCACTAAAGTAGTAGTTAAACATACCAAGGTAGACTGCATTTTAAGTAAAGAGCAGCAGCAAAGCCAATAAACCAGCACCAGCAACCCATAAAGGAAGAGAGAAAAAGAAATCAATAAATTCACTGAGAAATATGAACAAACACTAACAGACTAACTTGATATTTAGATCAATATAGAAGAAAGCAGAAAGCAATTATGAACCTTGGCGTCCTTTCTTGTTCTGTGATTCATTCCAGCAATTCTTATCCCATAGATGAGCTTCATACCGCCCTGTCCACCTATGCCTGAAACATTCCCATAATCAAAATGCATGAATACGAAAATATCAGGTGACTGAAATCAATTATCAAGAAATATACCGTTAAAATTGAAAATTCATGATTGAATATATATACTAATGAAAACAAAAGAGTACTTGCCTAGTAACCCCTCGATAAATGGAGCTACGTTGAGGAGGAGAGTCTCTTGGAACACTTCTTCTAGTTCTCTTCACCTTGGTCACCCCATTACTCGTACCATTATTACCAGTCTTATTAACATTACTATTATTAGTTGGTGCATTGTTTTTCTGCTGTGATAGTTTCGCCATGATCGTACGTTAATTAAAGAAACAAGGAGATATGAAAAAACCAGTGAAGTGATTAAAAAAAAATAATGGAAAGAATATGACTGAGTCCTCCAAGCAAGAGGGTTTTAAAGAAGAGGAAAGGGTGAAAAATTAAATTAAAATTAAACCCAAAAATGGGTTTGGAAGATTGTGAGGTGGCCAATTAGTAATAGCCGGCTAAAATGAAAAAATAAACAAAGTTCTTTTGCCGTCTTAACCGGCTTGATCTTTCTTTCTTGTCTTGACCTAACTGTGGGCTGTAAATTGTAATTCTAATTACCCTTTCTGCTAATATTAAGAGTTTAATTGGCTGACGCCCGCATTTGTTTGCTATATTCTCTTTTTTTGTTTATTTCCTCTTAAATTATTCCTCATCGCTGTATTGTTACTGTCAATTTTATTTTATTTTATTTCTTTTTTTTGATGGAGGAAACTTTATTTTATTTTATTTTTTTAACTGTATTGAGAGCTATATAGCTTTCAGCTTTGTATGAATTACGCGTGAGTTGGAGCTAGATTTTATTTTGGTACAATAGATAAGACAACATTTCAATTCAGTTAAGCTGTATTTTCTTGAATAAAAAATAGTAAGATAAGAGTAAATGAATTTGAAATACTTTTGTTTTTTTTTAGGATAGATACTTTTGGTGTTTGGATATAATCACTCTTCGTTTCTACATGTCAATTAATTTGGGTGTAAATAAATCATTATAATATTATGGCATTTCTGTATGTTAATATTAAATTTATACTAGATATTTCCCCGCGCATTCACTCGATTTATCACTGAGTAATTTCAATTTTAAGTAAAATTTTATCTTATGTATTAACAATTAAGTTGAATGGAAGAAAATATTTTTTAAATTTTAATATCTATTCAAAATAATTATCCACCGGAAAAAAGGAAAATGGAGTTTTACTTTGATTATAATTTAATATTCTAAATATTATTTATAAAATATTATTTGGAATTCCAAATATATAATATAATATATATTAGTTTTCTTCCAACCGATCAATTTTGGACAAATGTCAGCATGAGAAGAATCAAATACTAAGCATACAGCAGTTTGGAATACGGAGCATACAGCAGTTTGGGATGATTTTAATAATTTACTAGATATTATCCCCGCGCATTCGCGTCGGGTTTTCGGTTTATGATTGGAATTACGTAATTTCAATTCTCAGTAAAATTTTATTTTATTTTAAGTAATAGCAATTAAGTTAAATGGGAGGAAATATTGTTAGAATATTCAAATAATTATCTACCGGAAAATAGAAATGGAGTTTTACTTTGATTATAATTGAATGTTCTAAATATTATTTATAAATATATATGATAAAATATATTAGTTTTCCTAACCAATCAATTTTGGACAAATGTCAATATAAGAGGAGCCAAAAACTGAGCATACAGAGGTTTGGGGATAACTTTAATAGTAAGGTATGATTTACTAGATATTATCCCCGCGCATTCGCGTCGGCATTTTTCAGTTTATGATTGGAATTGAGTAATTTCAATTCTAAGTAAAATTTTATTTTATGTAATAGCAATTAAGTTAAATGGAAGGAAATATTGTTATAATTTTAATATGTATTTAAATAATTATTTACTGGAAAATAGAAAATAGAGTTTTACTTTGATTATAATTCAATGTTCTAAATATTATTTAGAAATATTATTTGGAATTCCAAATATAATATATATATATAATTGGTTTTCTTCCAACCAATCAACTTTGAATAAATGTCAGCATGAGAAAAGGTAAATACTGGGGATAACTTTAATAGAGGTATAGTTATATATAATAAATAAATAATAATATATAATAGTAAGGTAAAGTATAGATATTAATGAAGTTTGGCTTCATGTATGGGTGGATAAAGTTCCTTTGCAACCGCAATGAATTCGAGGATTTGGGGTCACATATAGGACTTTAATTTACTTGGCTATATGAAGCTATATGAAATATGAAATCAGTTAAAAGAGACGCACGTTTTTTATGAATAAAATTTGATTTAATTTAATGGACATTTAATTAAACTCAAATTCAAGTTGGTTCCATCCACACAAACATTTAAATTTAAATTAAATACTAATTATTGGATGTAAGAAAGTTTTATGGTTCCAACTATAGGGTTAGCCAACATGAGAGTAAAACTTTGAACTTGCTGTGTAAAGCATTCACCAGACACTACAAGCCTTTATGATTACTGATTTGTAAGTTCTAAAATATCCCTTTAAAAAAAGAAATATTTTCGAGAGATTTTATGTTTTAATCATTATGAAAATTAATAATTTGGTTATTTATATAATTCTTCAAATTTAATATTTTAATTATCCAACCCTTACAAGATCATGACTCACTAATGTCATATGAACACATATAGATATCATCCAAAATGTGTAGTGACATGATTATGTGACCATGTCATGTAACCTTAAACAACCAATTATGTACTTTTTTTTGGTTAGGCTCAATTAGTCTGGAGTTCTCAAGAAAAAAAAAAAATTAGCTAGAGCTGACTCACGTCGATTTCGTATAGTTGAGAAATATTCCAGCACCCAGAGGTGGACCGTGGTATCTCTTGTGCGGGCCATGGCCCCCCAAAATTGTAAAAATTACTTTATTATACTCTTGCATTTATATATAAGAATTGCTAAATACCGCCCTCATTTTGCTTCTTATCGCCCCCTTTTTACACTTTTGCCCTTTCTTCATATTTTTTTCAAACTTTCTAATTTCAAGAACGCTCAAGAACATTTCTAATCTTCAAGAACGTGGAATAACCAAGAATTCCGGAAATGGATTTAAACGA
>AWUE01023315.1:0-47668 GCA_001974825.2 Corchorus olitorius
ATTAGAAATGTTCTTGAGTGTTTTTGAAAATTGCAGAGGATTTGAAATTTTGAAAAGAAGGCAAAAGGCAAAACTGTCAAAGGGGGGGGCGGTGACAAGTAAAAATGGGGCGGTATTTAGTAAAACCCTATATAAATGCATTGGAATTCTTAAATTGGCTCCCTAAAATAATTTTATTCAATATGGCCACCCAATGTCATTTGTCAAAATCCGTTTCTGTCAGCATTTGTTTTCGCTTCTCACTATTTTCGCCACTCACAAGATTCGAACGAGTTCGAACATGAACTCAGCGTGACTATTTTGCTTATTCAAGCTCGGATCGTATTTGTTTAAATTTCATGAGTCTCGTTCGAGTTCGGCTTGTTTATAAAATGCAATGTTTATGTTCGTTTATGTTCAACTCAGTTAAATAATCTTGTTTGTGAACAATAGACAAATTAGTTCATGAACACTAATTGAACACGTGCATGAACATATAATAAAATTTATGAACTGCTTAATAAACACTAAACAAGCCATAAATAAATGGTTTAATGCCTTTTTACCCCTGAACTTGTATGATTTTGACGTGTTGCCCCCTAAACATTGATTTTGGACGTTTTACCCCCTGAACTTGCAATTTAGAGCCACCGACCACATTATTCCCTCTCAAACGGTTGACGTGAAGGCACTGTCACATTCTGACGTGGCAATGCCACGTCGGACCAAAAAAACCCACGTGGCAATGCCACGTCGGACCAAAACACTGATATTGCATTGCTATATGGCATTTTTGTGCCACGTGGCATTGTCACATCAGCAACGTGACACCGCCGTCATGCCTACCGTTTGAGAGGGACTAATGTGTCTCCAAATTGCAAGTTCAAGGGGCAAAACGTGCAAAATTAAAGTTTAAGGGGCAAAACGTCAAAATCGTACAAGTTCAGTGCGCAAAAAAGGCATTAAGCCATTACTAAACAAACAAAAAAAATTAATGGTTTGAAATGGATCTTAACAAAAGCATTTAAATGAACAATAAACGAGCTTATAATGAACATTTATCGAGACTGTTCACGAACATAAACGAACTGAACACTTATTATTCAAGCTCGGCTCATTTATAAAGTGCTCAATGAACGAGCAAGTTCGTTTATGTTCGTTTGGTTGGAAAATAAACGAGTCTAAACAAATGAACCCGACCCGAGAAAAACCCGCCCGAAAAACCCGAGCCTGAACCCGATCTAAACCCGATTGACTAAAAAAAGTCAAATACATAGATACCCACCCGAACCCAAAAAAGATCAAACCCGAAAAAACCAGAACTCGAAAAATTTGAAACCCGATAAAACCCGAACCTGAAAAAACCCGAATTCGATACTAATATTTGAAAATAAATAATAATTTCTGAAAATTTCATCTATGGTGTATAGTTTTTTATATGAATATGTTTTAAAAGGTAAATTAATAAATTACATATAAAATTTGATAAGATTAATGACATTATTCATCCGGAAAAAAAAAAGGGTAAATGTTCTGGCAAAAACCCAGCCCGAACCCTAATTAACCTGATCCAAAATCAAATCAACATGACCCAAATTTAACCCGAACCCGACTGACCTGACTCAAGCCCGAACCTGAAAATGGCCTAAACCCGATGGCCCAAACCCAACCTGACCCGCCCGATTGCCACCTCTATTTGCAGCCCTAGTTAAGAGGAGGATGGACATTTCTTTTCAAATCCTACCCTATGTTTATAGTGTTTGTAGGAGAGAGCAACCCAGTCTCGTCGTTACAAGGCCCACCAATGTGGCTCATAAATACCTATCGCCGCTGTCGGACACCAATCTGAACCCAAAACCTTAAGCCTTTGTTTCTTTAGATCTTTCAGGTATATATGCACTTTTACAGCTCATCCCTTTGTGATGTGGGATGTGACTCACATGTGAATAGGGATGTCAATTGTCTCCGTCCCCGGTGGGGAATCCGACTCCCCGTCCCCGTCGGGACGGGGATGGGGAATTATTCAGGGTATGGGGACGGGGATGGGGAATGAATTTCATTCCTCGTCGGGGTCGGGGACGGGGATGGGGAATGCCCTCCCCGCCCCGCCCCGTCCCCGAAATATATATTTTGAATTATTTATATATAATTTATGTGTAAGTTATATTTTCTAGAGATATATAAGTATATATGTTGGACTAGAACTTAACATGGATATATATATTATGTTTATTAATAATGTGATATTTGTATTATTAATATGTATTATGTTAATTTAATAGTGCTGTATTTATTAATAATATACACTTATAATGAAAAAAATGTAATAAAACTAATTGGACTAAAAAAAAGTAAATCAATTATTGTTATTGTTATTACTAACATTATGTTTATTTAATTTTACAAAACTTTTCATTTAATAAGATAAAAATATTTTAATAATATAATATATTATATATATACTATATATTATTTTTAGTGGCTATGGAAATTACTTAAAGGCCAAATTGAGGATTAATGTGGTGGCTCCTTTTGGCATTTTTTGGTCTTTTCTCACTTTTCGGGTGACTAAAAAAACCCTCGATGAATTTACTCCCTTACTTTTTCTGCTGCCCTTTTTTGTAATTTACTATTTTTATATTTATGATTAAGTGTGTTTTAATTACATATTAATTGTGTGTGGATATTAGAATTTATCGGTTCAACTCCTATGCTGGAATTCCAAAGGACCGGTGCTATAAATGTATCTGCAATAATGGTTGATTTATGAATAAACTATTGACATTCCAATTCTGTGGGTTTTTTCTTTACTAATATTTCTCTGAATTGGTTTCACATGGACTCCGTTTTGTTTCCTAAAATTTCCAAATGGACGTTGAATATCCTTCCATTTAATTTAGCAGCGCCTTAGGATGACATAACCTAAAGTGGAGAGCTTTCACTTCTCACCGCAACATTTTGAGGTAAATCTGGATTTATTTGGATTTATATTATAGTTAGCCAATGCTAAGTACAATGATTTTGTGATGCATTGTGTAAATTACATATGTTCCTGCAAATACTCTCAACTAATTCAATTTTCCTACGACAACTATACATGCTCCTTGATTACAAAAAATTAGACATTTCTTATGCAGAAGCCATTTTTTCATCTACACCAGAGTTCATCAATTCAACAATTGCAATCAAGATTAAAAAATGACCGCAGCGTACTATACTTTTTTAGATAATCAACATACATTTCAAGCAACAATTAATATTAGCTTTATTTTGATGAATTATCTAGAGATGAAGGAGTAGAAATATTAGTTTTATTTTGATGAATTACCTAGAGATAGAGTATAATTTAGATAATGCACTTTTAGAATGAAAGAGAGTTCATGTGTTTTGCTTTATATATGCGAATTATTTGTTTCGATGTATGAGTTTCTCCTAACTGATTAACTTATAGCCAATGCAATATCTTCTTACTAACCGACTTAAACAACTACAAAAAATATAACCCTAATAAGAAGATGACTGCAGCGCACGCGCAGGCCACCCTGCTTGTAATATATTATTTTATTAACAAATCCGGGGAACGAGGATTCCCTGTCCCCGTCAAATCCCCGCGGGGTAGGGGATGGGGAATTAATTTCGTTCCCCGCCGGGGACGGGGAATGAGTTATTAATTTGGGGCGGGGACGAGGAGTATACCCCCCACATATTCCCCGCCCCGTTGACATCCCTACATGTGAACTCCAACAAACTCCTCCGTTCACATATGTGACAGCTCTTCCCGTGCGGTTAACCCATGTATTTCTTGGATATCTGGTTAAGTGGCCTGTTCTTTTTTGGGTTTGTCCGCACAATTTTTTTTCCTTCAAAAATACCACACCATGTTTTTTTTAGCACAGTCGCACCACCAATCTCTAGTCGAACCTAGGCCTGATACCATTTGTAGGAGAGAGCAACTCGATCTCGTCGTTACAAGGCCCACTAATGTGGCCCATATATACCTGTTGGACATCAATTTGAACCCAAAAGTTTAAGCCTATATGTTATTGGATCTTTCAGGTATATATGTCACTTTTACAACCCATCTTTTTGTGATGTAGAATGTGACACTCACATGTGAATTTCAATAGTGTAGTTAATATAATATCTAAACCCACACCAGATTAAGTCTATGCCGTATATATGTTGTCTAAATCCTGGCTCGACAGTTGGGTCTAGCTGGTTAATTTGTTTGGCATTGAACAAAATATATATTAGACTAGACCTAGGGTTAATTAATTATACTTAATTTGCAAGAGAATATAAATTATTTGGCTCAACCTATTTCCAGGAATTAATTCTTCCTTAACTCTCGTGTAGGGGATGGATGAGGTTGGGGTAAATCCTTTTAAATTAGCAGAGTTTACCTATAGCCTTGAGGTAGATCCCCTCCCACCCATTTGTACTAACATCTAGTATTATTTATAGCATTATTATTACATTCTACGTTATCCGAGAGGGACACCTACAAAATTTGGATCTCAATTTAATGCCAAGTGTCCCTAAATAAGTGGTTTGATTATTTGGCGATAATTAACTTTGGGTTAGAATTGAGTGTTTTTTTTTTCCATGAAATTAGAATTGAGTTATCTTAATTTTGCACGTGATGACATGAAGTAATAAATGGAAAGGAAAATTATCTTTATCTTATCCATAGAAATTTAGCATACTGCACATGCACATTTGACGGATTAATCTATGTCCGTATTTGGAATAAATTTGAATATTAAATGGTAAAAGTACTATTTTCCACTTAAACTTATAGTGTTTGGACGTTTTGCCTCCTGAATTTCAATTTTGGATATAATTGCCCTATGAACTCTCAATTTGAGCCTCTGTTGCTCCCTGAGACGTGACTAATGGCATTGATACTGTTATGGCGTTGATGTGGCGTGACACCTAGGACAAGTTAATGTCTTTTTCTCCCTTGAACTTGTACGGTTTGGACGTTTTGCCCCCTGAATTTGTATGTTTGGACAGTTTGTCCCCTGAACTTTAATTTTGGACACTTTTGCTCCCTAAGCAACAAGAACTTCAATTCGGATTTGACTTCACGTATGTTATTCAGGGAGCAATGGAGGCTCAAATTGAAAGTTCGGGGGGCAAAATCTCCGAAATTGAAATTTAAAGGACAAAACGTCCAAACGCTATAAGTTCAGGGGGGAGAATGATACTTTTGCCAATATTAAATATATAATTAATTAGGAGATGGAGTATGTGTTAACTTTTTAACTCGCTTGTGGTTGTGGAGTCTAAAACTCCACTGATTGGTACATCAAATAATAAATGGCAAAATATTCAATACACCGTCAGTGAAGTTTAGCAAACTATATATGCGGGTCCTCAAGGGTGACATATGTCTTGAGCTGGCAATTGGGCGAGCTCGGGCGGGTTCGGGTTCGGGCTCGGGCTTTTTCGGGTTCGGGTATTTTCGGGCTCGGGTTAAGTCGGGTTCGGGTATTTTCGGGCTCGGATTATGTCGGGTTCGGGTATTTTCAGGCTCGGTCTCGGGTAGGGTTCGGGTTCGGGCTCGAGTCGGGTTCGGACTCGAATTTGATTTCGATTCGATATTCAGAGTCTGATCTGAATCCGGCTCATCCCAAGTTTAAGCTCTTTTTAAAGATATTTTTAAATAAAAATAATTGCTTTATCTTTTATATTATAAGTTTATTGATAATATATAATATAATAATATAATATAAAATTATTATCAATATATATATAAAGATTGAATAATTGTTAAAAATTACTAAAAAATGATTAATAGCGAAAGAATAGTCTCATCCATAGAGACATTCAGAGAATTTCGAAAACTCGACCACTCGTTGAAAAATGAAAACCCTTCTTCAGAAAGACTACGGTCACCGACCATTATTAAGTGGCGTGCAACATTTAAATTAATTGAATTTAATATAAAATACATATACTTTATTACTAATTTAAATTAATTAATGCTAATCAATTCTAAATTATTGCAAATTAAAACAAATTAAGCATTAAATTAAATAAATAATTAAAATGAAAGTCTTAAATTAAACAAATTAAAAGCTGATAGACCCTTAATTAAACCACTAAAGAATTTTGGGGATTGAACTGAACTAAAATAAGGGACTAGATTGAACAAGGATAGAACTTTCGGTTTAAACATTTGCTTCTGTTTCATCATCTGCTTCTATAGACTCTTTATTTGTTTAAAAAATTAAAATTTCATGTATTTAATTAATTATACTTTAATTAGTTATAAGATACTTTTTAGTCTTTTGTTTTAAGTTATATAAGTTATATATATATGTATATAATTATATATATTTAGTAGTTTAGCACTTTTTATATTGATTAATGAATCATTTAATTGTGATGATTATTAGACAAATTTTATTATATTCATATATATATATATAATAGTTTTATTTAATATTAAAAGGAAATATGGTTTTTTCTAACCAATAAAAATAAAATATTTTATTTTATAAATTATTATTAAACTCAAATTATTTCGGGCTCGGGTCGGGATCGGGCTCGGGTAATTTCGGGTTCGGGATGTTGACTTTTCTGGTCAATTTGGGTAATTTCGGGTTCGGACTCGGGCGGGTTCGGACGGGTTTTGGGTTCATTTTGCCAGCTCTACATGTGTCCCCTAGGAGCTAGATTGAAATATTTAAAACTTAATTAATTCAAAAAAATAGACGTGTGTCAACTCCACAACCCGCTTGTGGAGTCTAAAATTTACACCGCCAGTGTATCAAATAATAATTACCCATAATAAATTAAAAAATAATTTCAAAAGACAAAAAAAAAAAAAACTACAAGTCGCAAAGCTGATTCTACTTTATTGGGCCTAATTAAGCTTACCAGGCTGTCCAGTCCAGTCAAAACTCCGTGATTAGATTGAGATCACAAGCTTTGTGAGTGACTATGAAGTATGAACCAAACAAAAGAATGGGTAAAAGCCTACTCAAACTAGTTGGGCTGCGTAGAGACATTAACTCAAGTGAAGTGTGGTGTTGGAGCCCTTTTGGTTGCTTGGAGGTACTAAATGTTGTTGCGGACTTGCGGTTTCTCTTGAACAGTACTTTCGGCTCCATAATTTGATTGGAGCGAAAATGGTAAGAAATGAAAGTTTCCCAATCCAATGGTTAGCAACAAAATACTCCTTCACCATTGAATTAAATAATTTATTTGAGTAAACTTCTTTCCTTACTATTAGTACTCACTTTCACGTCGTGTTGCATATGATTCAATCTATTGTAAATTAAATTAAGATTAAAATTTTAAGCATATTATTAACTTTTTTACAAAAAAAAATATATATATTACTCTTAATTTTGTCCTAAAGAAGCCTATTATTAGAGCTAGCGAAATTTCACTTGTATTCGACTCGACCGCCTGAAACCAAATCTGATCCAACTTGATTCGACCAAAAACCCGCTCAATTCGAAACCGAAAATGACCTAACCCCAAATCCTTAATGACCTGAACCCGATCAACCCGTGAGATTAATCCGAAATTACCCGAATCAAGATTAATTATATTTATTAAATGACCCGAATTTGAAAAGACCTGAACCTGAAAATCGGAGGCTCAAATCCGAAATTATCGGAACCATATGACCCGAAACCGAAAAAGACACGAACCAAAATTGACCCAAACCCAAATGACCCGACATTTGAGAGATCCGTACCCAACCCAACCTGAAACCGAAAATTAACCGAACCCTTATAACCCAAAACTGACCTAACCCAAATCCAACCCGATTAGCCCATTTATATATACATTGGGTTTTACTATCAAAGTAACAAAAGAAATTATCCCACACAAATGAAAAATATTAACAAAGCAAAACAACAAATTTAAATCACTTACATTTATCAAGTAAAAAATTAATTATAAGTCAAATAAA
The DNA here is from genome assembly GCA_001974825.2 of Corchorus olitorius. Classification (NCBI taxonomy): domain Eukaryota; kingdom Viridiplantae; phylum Streptophyta; class Magnoliopsida; order Malvales; family Malvaceae; genus Corchorus; species Corchorus olitorius. The sequence goes on from AWUE01023315.1 coordinate 7,916, forward strand.
ATAATTACACATTAGAGAAATAATAAATCTTAATCACAATACATTAAACTATCGAATAGATCAATAGAAAGATGTCAAACACAATAACTTTCTAAATTAAAATGGTAAAAATAAAATAATTATAAAATATTGAATTTAATTAAATGAAATTAGAGTTTTTATGACGTAGGACAAAAAATGTTAGTATCCTTGGAGAAGCGTCCATTGTCGAAACGAAACGAACAATGGAAGCGAGGAAGATATAAAAGATTGAAAAGAGCACAAAGTGGCACCAACAAGTTAAAAGTGGCGCAAGTTAGTTAGCTAGTTAGCTAGTTAGAAAGTGACACCAAGTTTAGTTTTATTTATTTCTGCTATTTTTAATTATTTCCTAATTTAATTAGGATTTGAAATCTTTTCCTATTTTATTTAGATTTTAATTTCCTAGTGATATTTTAGTCGTTTTTGGAATTAGGGTTTTAGGATTCTCTATTTAAATCAACTTTTGTGTTTAGTTTTCAATAGTCGTTGAATTATGAATTATTGAATTTTCCCTTTGGTGGAACTTTATGGAGATTTATTCTCGTTATTTTGGGTTTTCTTAATTTGTTCATGAAATCCGTATTTTTAGCTTACTTCCGCTGCGTCATTTTAATAAAATAAAACTGTAAGTTAAAAAATTTTAATATATCCAAATTTTTATTGAAAATAGTAAAATGGTAAAATTAAGGTAATTATAAAGATATTAGATTTAATTGAATAAAAATAGAGTTTTTAGTAGAATAAAACTATAATAGTTAAGCAATGGCATTTAAGAAATATATTTGAAAAATAAGGGTATAATGGGCGATTCAAAAGTTTTACAAACTCGTACTGTTTTATGGAAAAAAAAAATCATTCATCTCGGTTATTTTTCAACAAAAAAAAAAGAATAAAACAGGGGTCCGTTGAACTTCAAATAATTAGTTTCACCAATAAGATACAAAGACTTACTCCACATTTGGAATTGCACAGAAAAGACTATTTATCTCAGAGGGGTCTGCGAAAATTTTTGGGAAAACAACAATGGCTGCTATCTTATTTATCAAAGAAAAATAAAATACGTTATAAAGAATTAAATAGTGAGTTGGATATTCGGTCTATTTCACGTGCAACGCATGTGACCCCAATCTGTTTTAAATTAAATGAAAATTAAAATTTTAAGCATACTAATAAATTTTGTCCTAAAGAAGCCTATTTTAGAGTTGGCAAAATTACACCCGAGTGCAGGTATTCGACTTGATCGCCTGAAACCAAACCTTATCCAACCCGATTCCACCAAAAAATCCGCTTAATCCGAAAACGAAATGACCTGATCCAAATCCTTAATGACCCGGACCCGATCAACCCAAAAGATTAATCCGAAATTACCCGAATCAGGATTAATTATATTTAAATGACCCGAATACAAAAAGACTTGAACCTGAAAATCGAAGGCTCAAATCCGAAATTACCGAAACTATATGACCCGAAACCAAAAAAGACCCGAACTAAAACTGACCAAAACCCAAATGACCCGACATTTGAGCGATCCGAACCCAACCCAATCTGAAACTGAAAAATTAACCGAACCCTTATAACCTAAAATTTCTTTAACCCGAAACTGACATAAACCAAATCCAACCCGACTAGCCCATTTGTATATACATTGGGTTTTACTATCAAAGTAACATAAGAAATTATCCCACACAAAGAAAAATATTAACAAAATAAAACATCAAATTTTTAAATCCACAGTAAGAGTTACATTTATCAAGCAAAAATTAATTATAAGTCAAATAAAATAATTACGCGTTAGGGAAATAATAAATTTTAATCATAATACATTATTATAAACTATCAAATAGTAAGATGTCAATCATAATAACTTTTTAAATTAAAATGATAAAAATAAAATAATTATAAATATTGAATTTAATTAAATGAAGATGGAGTTTTTAGTAGAATAAAATTGTATATTAAAAAAATTTAATATATCCAGATTTTTATTGAAAAATAGTAAAATGGTAAAAATAAAGTAATTATAAAGATATTAGATTTAATTGAATAAAAACAGAGTTTGTAGTAGAATAAATCTATAATAGTTAAGCAATGACATTTAAGAAATATGTTTAAAAAATAGAGTGATGGTCCTATGGACTCGAGTCCGTGGGAGTTACCACGCAACCAAGCTAAATCACACGTATGATCATATATTCATCTAAATTTTAAGTTTACCCAATGTTTAGAGGTCCATATCTACACATAAAATAAATAAAAAATTTATTTGGAGTTAAACTTCATGTTGAAATCGTATCTTAATTATTAATGTCCTTAATTGAACAAAAGAAAAATTTATTTGGTACGAAACTTTATGTTGAACTTCTACCTTAATAAATACAAAATTTTAAAAAATTTCACATTCCAAACTAAAATTCATTTAAAATACTATATGGGTAAACTTAAAATTCAGATGAATATATGATCATACGTGTGATTTAGCCTCGGTTGCGTGGTAACTCCCAAGGACTCGAGTTCATAGGACCATCACTCTTAAAAAATAATAGTATAATGGTCGATTCAAAAGTTTTACAAAACTCGTACTTTTATATATAATATAGATCAAGCGGGTACTGTTTGGGATAAAAACTGCTATTAAGCTAAGAATTTAAGAATTTGCAAAGACAACTAAATGCTCAAAAATTAAGTCAAAGGGGACCAATGCATTTCTTCTCTAAAGCATTAGAAAGGGCTAAATATCCAATTTGAGGCTAAATCTTTCTCAAGTTGCTCAATTTCAGCCTAAACCTTTAATGGGCTCCAAATTGAGGCCAAATGTTTTCAAAACCCACCAAATCAGGCATAAATTAGACAGAATGTTTGTTATGTACCGCACGCGCCTATGAGATGCGTTAGTTAAAGAAATTAGGGTTGATGATGTGGATTTTTCAAGCATCGTGTAATCACTTAATCAATTACGTGGAATAAAATAGACTAGAAAAAAGAAAAAGAAAGAAAAAGAAAAAGAAAAATTAAAAAATCTTGATTCTGAGATATGTTCTTCCCCACCTCAAATGCTATCTTTTCACCGTTTGGAATTTGCAAACAAACACTTCAAACTAAAATCTCCAAATTTCAATAAACAAAACCATAGCTTTTTTTCTTTGTTGAGGGAAAGAGAGTATCGATTCTTTGGTTTGTGATGGAGTTGACACGAATATTGCAGAAGCAAGAAAGGAACATTACAAGGGAGATGATGCTTCCAGAAAATGTTGTTTTGGTTCGGATTAGTATGAGAATAATGCTGCTCAAAGAAAATGTTTTTCTTTATTATACAAAATAAAGTTTTTCTTTGGTTCTATTCTTTTTCAAGGAGGGGGAGGCTTCTTGTAACATGAAAGTTTCTTTGTTTAGGAATTTCTTGAGGATGGGAAAGGAAAGATCAAAGGAAGGATTTAGCTTTGGGTTTTGCTAAATACCGCCCCATTATTACTTATCACCGCCCCCCTTTTGACAATTTTGCCCTTTGTTCTATTTTCAAAATTTGAAATCCTCTGCAATCTTCAAGAACGCTCAAGAACATTGAAAAATTTTCAAGAACCCATAAGAACGTGGAATAAGCAACAACTCCGGAAATGGATTTGCCATCGAACGAGATAAGGAAAATCGTAAAATTATATGAAAATGGTCGGTGCCGCCCTGCTAGGGCGGCGTGGCTATGTCCATGCCGCCCTCGGTGGGCGGCATGGACTTGGCCATGGCGCCCTCGGTGGGCGGCGCCGACCAAAAATTTTTTTTTTATTTTTAATTTATTTACATAATATTTTTAGCATAGGGTAGGGTTTTTTTTCCCCTTAAAATTGGTAATTAAATTTTGCAGGTTGAATTGGAAGATTTTGGTAGTGATGGTAATGATTATAGTTATGCATTCCTAACTGAGGAAACCTTTGCCACCGATCATCAGGCACCGCTTTTATTTTTTTAATTATTAATTATAAATTTTCGTTTGAATCCATTTCCGGAGTTCTTGGTTATTCCACGTTCTTTAGCGTTCTTGAAGATTAGAAATGTTCTTGAGTGTTCTTGAAATTAGAAAGTTTGAAGAAAATATGAAGAAAGGGCAAAAGTGTAAAAAGGGGGGCGGTGATAAGTAAAAAGGGGGCGGTGTTTAGCAATCCAGTTTAGCTTTTCCAAACTTTAATGGAAATTAACAAAATGAAGGATAAAAAATCCTACATAACACCTGAATATTTTGGTTAATAAAATCTTTTTCCTAAATAAAAAATTAAAAAAATTCTTTATTCCATGGTGTCAGTGCCACGTCACGTCATTAGTAATGGTAACGGAGCGTGACTTTCACTGCCAGAGTCCTGTTTAATTTAGGCTCAATTTGGTACACCTCGAAAACGTTTAGGCTCAATTTGTTTCATTTTAAAGCTTTAGACTCAAATTGAGCAACTTGAAAAAGGTTTAGGTTCAAATTGGACATTTGGCCCATTAAAAAGAATTATACTAGGGAAAAATGGGCTAATTGTTCAAATCGGTCCCTAACATTTGCAAAAATGCTCAAATAAGGGTTTAACCTTCCAATTTGGTTAATTAAGTCCATAACGTTGCAAAATCGGCTCAAATCAGTCCTCGGCATCAATTGACTCTAAAAGTTTAAGCTGATAAACCCGAAAACGTTAGGAACTTAATTAACCAAATTAGAAGATTAGACCCTTATTTGAATATTTCACAAACATTAGAGATCAATTAATTTGAACAATTAGTCGGGATTTTTTTTTGGACAAAGGAAAAAGGGGATTGTAATTAAGAGAGAATTTATAACCCTACTTAACAAATAATCCACCTCATAAAAAAATGTTGTGAAACGATTAACCTAGGTTTTTATTTTTTTAAAAGTTTTTTTGCTATTCATGAACATGATATTGAAATGGACTACACAATAGGAGGTAACCCTCTCATTTCTCATAAGAGTGATGATCCTATAGACTCGAGTTTGAACAGTTACCACGAAATCAAGGCTATATCACACATATAATCATATATTCAAGTGAATTTTAGTTTATCCATATAGTATTTTAAATGAATTTTAAAAATCTTAAAAATATATTCAAGTTTGAAATGTGAAATTTTAAAAATCTTTGGGGATTAAACTGAACTACAATAACGAACTAGATTGAACAAGAACGAAATTTTATACCTGAAATCCAAAATTAGTCAACCTAGTATAAAATGTTTCTTTTTTTTTCAGACTTTTTCTTCTTCTTCTTAAAATCGTTTTTTTTTCAAACTTTTTATTGTGATTAGCTCTTGACTTCTGAAAGTCTACAGTTCACAAATGTAATTTTTTTATTAGTAAACCTCTTTTGTAGACTCTTTGTTTTTATTAGTAAACCTCTTTGTAGACTCTTTATTTGTTTAAACTTTTTACTCTTTTACTTTAAGTTATATACAAATATTTAATAGTTTAGTACTTTTTTCTATTGATTAAAAAATCTTTTATTTTATAATTATTATTGAATTCAAATGATTTCGGGTTCGGGCTCGGGTCGGGTCCAAGCTCGGGTTGCTTCAGGTTTGGATTCGGGCGGGTTTAGACATTGACTTTTTTTGTCAACTCGGGTTTGAGCGGGATTTGAGTTTCGGGTTCATTTTGCTAACTCTAATTATGGTAGGGTTTTAGAATGAACATATGATTATATGTGTGATTTAGCCTCGATTGCGTGGTAACTCCCATAGACTCGAGTCTATATAAGATCATCACTCTTCCTATAATCCCACCCCGTCTATCTCACGATTCGAACTCGGATTCCCCCATAAATGTCTCAAGATTTAACCACTAAGGTGTCCCCTTGAGGACTTAACCTAGGTTTTATAATAAACAAGCAAACTAAAAGTAAGAGATACATATTAAACTAGGTTGAATAACAAACAACCAAACTAATAAGTTGTACAAAATCCACATACAGTAAGACTGGAACTTAAGACGTCACAAGACTTGAACCTAAAATCTCATGATCAGAAAACATGCTCATTTTACGAGTTGAGTCAAAGGTTCAGGTGTACTAATGTGGTGGTTAACTTCTTAAACCAAGGTATCATCGCTACTCATCATCATTCCACATTGGTGCAGGAGACTCTTTCTTTGATTAAAGGAGACTGGGTTCGTGAGATCATCCCTGTGTATAGAGAAGGGAATCGGTGTGCGGATTTCTTAGCAAATTTTGGCCAGAATTGTCATCAGAACTTTATGGAGCTATTAGACCCGCCCCAAGGCTGCTTCCTTTGCTCGAACAAGACGCTAATATGGTGTTACTGTTCGAAGAACTTAGCTGAATTTGTCGGCATCCTTTTGTAAAAAAAAAAGGTTTACACAAGTACTGATTCCTTCAATTACGAAAGTAAATTGCTTGCCTTCTTTATTACAATCTCATAACCTTGAGGAAGGGACAATATATATAACAGGTAAACCACCATAAAAGAAATGGAAAAGAGTAAACCAAATAATAAACGTAAACCTTTGGTTAAAATTAGTTTGTTGAACAACTTGAAAAACAAAAAACTTGAGCATAGCAATTCTTGGATTATGATCATAATATATTCAAATTGTTTGTGAAATTGGCATTGAGATGATGTGGAGGGTGAACTAACTTCTCCCCCACCACGATGCAAGCCGCGTGTGATTGCCGGCAACATCTTTCGTTTACCTGCCCGCTGCTCCCCCGAGTTTCTTGAAATTTTGTGCATCTGACGACCTAATTGCCTTCAATTTTACCTAAATTAATTCTATCACATGAATCATTTTTTTTCAAGGCATTTTCATTCTTTTATATTTTCTGCATTAATTAATTAGTATTACTATAAAATAAAGAGATTGATATACAGCTGGGATATATTATTTGATATGATGATTTCATTTTGATTTAACTCATGAAAACCGCACGCCAATTGACATTCAAACTTCTTGCTTTCTCTTTTTCTCCTTTTAGTAATAAATAAGAATTAAGAAAGTGATAACTTAAGGCAATAAAATTAATAAAATACATTACTACTAGCAGAATTATATTAAGTGATTATAAATACAAACACATTACTTTGTCATGGACTCAGATAACATCACTTGCAGTTACATGCCCCACCTATTCGAGGAAAATAAATATATACACCTTACAATGTTGATTTTCAAAGTGAATATTCTTGCAATCAACTGCAATTGATGAGGTTATTCGAATGTACTAAAATCTTTTGGTTTTTTAATATTAAGGAAAGTTTTAATTTAATAGTAATAATAATAATATATCGATCTTAACACATTTTACAAAGTTTTTGTGCATGAGATTTTTTTTTTTTTCACAACGCATATATACCACATATATGATATATGTGCATATATGATATGGGGATGGGGATTTATAGATATTGTTAATGATATTTGATGGTATGATTAAGCAACCCATCATGGCCATGAAATTTTGGAGGAATTGAACAGAATAGATAGAAGTGCTTGAGATTATTTTACTTAAAGTTTTAAAAGTATGAAATGTGGAAATGAAGCAAAGCATAGTCATATATCTAGCTTGATTGTAAGCAATGACTTTACCGTGATCGATCGGTACAATATTTTGATTTTCAAAGTTTATATATAGATGAAAATCTACCTAAAAAAAATCATATTGTTAATTCAATTAGTGGGTGTATAATGACTAAACCATAAATTAAAATTATGTTGATTTTATAAATGAGACATTGAAAAAAAATATCTAACAAAGGAAAGATACATTGGAACCGGGCCGGGAGTAAAACAATATTATTAATGTAGCACAAGAAAAAATAAGTGGAAAATATTGATGGCCAAAAAAAAAAGTAGCACAAGAAAAAAAAATTCTAGCAAGAGGAAAAATGTTGATGGCGTGATCGATGATTACAATTTGCATGTGTGATGTGTCAACATGTGCAAGAATTGTGAAAAGTGGAAAATCATAAAATAAGTAAGTGCATGTAATTTGTAGATTGATTTCTTACCTATCTTTGAATTCGAATTTTTTAAGCCAAAACACCCAAAAAACAAAAGAAGGGGGAAAGGAAACCTGGCTGTTAAAGCGAAAATGCTTTTGGTTTAATTTAATATATGCTTTTGTGCTTCTAAAAATAATCTCTCTTGTATCCAATTGTTCACCGCCACGTAAGCCAACTGAAGTTTAAAAAAGCAAAAGCCCAAAATGTAAAATGGATTTCCGCGTTTATATTTTTCTTTTGATTCCTTTCTTTCCTTTTAAAATTTTCTTTTTCCTGGTTTGTGGTTTCGGCTATAAATATCCGTTGAGCAGAATCGAAGCACAAAAAAAGTACTTAAAAAAGAAAAGACAATAAAAGAAATCGTCGCAGAAAAAGGAAGGCGCAAAAAAATCTTTTAAAAAGGAAAATTAGGTTCCTCGCCGGGAGTTTCGGAGGCGTTTTCCGGCGGGGTTACCTGGTGAGCAAACTTGAAGCAAAATGCAAAAGAATCGTCATCGTCATCGTCATCATCGTGTTCGAGAAGTTGAGGCGATGGAGATTAATGATGATGATGTTAAGAAACTCGAGCGAGCTGACTCAGTTGAAGAAGATTGTTATAAGAAGAATATGAAGAGATTTAAGAGGAAATTGGTGAATTTCGAAGAGTTGCCGGAGTATTTGAAAGATAACGAGTTCATTTTGGATTATTACCGATGCGAATGGCCATTGAAAGACATTCTGATTAGCGTTTTCGCATGGCACAACGAAACGCTAAACATCTGGACGTAAGTGCTCGGAGACTCAATCCTGATCATAAATTTCACAAATGTTAATTTCTCCTTCCTTTTTCCTTTTCTATTTGAATTAAAATTTCAGATTTATGAATATTTGAGCTTATAATTGTTTTATTGCAGGCATTTCGTAGGATTTTTAATATTCGCAGGGTTAACGGTGATGAGTTCGATGGAGGAATTTGGAGGTGGAGGCTTGATCACCAGTTTTTCCAGGTAAGGACCTGGTTGTCATTTTGAAAAATTTTAATGGGGTTTCCTGGTTTTTACTTACAAAGTAATAGTGACTTTTTTCAGAGCTCAGCTATCAGGACCGTTGATGATGATGATGAAGAACAATGTTAGCGTCTCTGATAAAAATCACAGTGTCTTACCGGTTAGTATTTTTTTTTCTTTTTCTTCAATATTTAAATTTTTTTAATTGAGAATTCCGTTATTTTCAAGGTTTGATACTAATTAATTAATTAATTAATTGGAGTAGTAACTAGCTAGTAGTAAGAAAGTACTCCATATAAATAATAATAGGAAAATAAAACAAAAATAGAAAGAAAGAAATAAAAATAAAAATAGGAAAATAAAACAAAAATAGAAAGAAAGAAGAGAAGAGAAGATTGGTTTGGGTACTATTGGGAGATGAGTGAGGAGAATGGTGAATGAAAATGGGCGGGAGGGGGACGTGACAGCACACAGTAGCTTTTGTTGGAGAAATGGTTAGGTGTGGTCATGGGGTGGGGGTTAAGAGTACGAGATTGAGATAATATCCTGATTTCCAAACCCTAATGGGGCCCATACCCATGTGGATGTCGTCATTTTTTTCACCTTTTCTTCTTCCTTTTCTTAACTACTTAATTATAGTATTAACATGATGATTATGATGATGTATTTTAGACTTTAGTAATAGTATTTATATCTGGCAATGGGCGGTTAGTGACATTATAAAATTTTATTAGTACTTTTTTTGGCATTAAAAATTTTATTAGTACCTACTTATCTTCTTTTCTTTTGTTTAAATACGATTAAATTAGTACTTATTATTATCATAAATAAATAACGTGTGTCTCTAAATATCATGGTAATAAACTTTCTAAATACACCCTAAGGTTCAATTTTTTTTTATAAGAAGAAAAGATAAGAAAATGTTCCTAAAGTGGTTTAATTTATTTTATTTTATAGTACTCCATAGCATTCATAACATTGACAAAATAATTTGCGTTTTCAAGAGTTTTCAGACTTTCAGTGCCTCACGTGATCACTGACTGAGTCATCTCTTGTTGGCAGCTGAGCTAGTAGTAATCTCTCTTGGGAATGGGATGTTCCTTAGCTGATATATTTTGATTGAATAAACATTTATGATTTTCATGATATAAATATAAACATTTATATTTTCATGAATAAACATATATAGAGTAATTTGTAAAGGAAACTTCTCAAAGTGCCAGAAATTAATTAAAACTTCAAAAATCTTACTTTGTTTAATTTTGTTTTTGAAAGAATTTGAATGTCACACGTCACTACTGGTGGCCTCTAGTTACTTTTGCAATTTACACCCAAAATATAGATTTTGTTTCTTTTGGATGTATGTTCAATATAGCAGGCTAGTAATTTCGGTACAAAAAAAGGGGGGGGCTAGTAATTCATAACATTTTAGGTGTACACAATAGGTAATGATAACTTATTAACCATCCTTATTGAAAACCTAATTGAAAATGATCTTTTTCCTGAAAAATACTATAATTAGACTTGGTTGCTATATGTATATATATAGTGTGGTACATAATCTTTTAAATTTGTGATGCTTTTGACATTGATTGTCTCATTCTATATTATTCTTATTCAAGCTCAAGGTCGGTGCCACTAATTAATTCTTTGAGAAAAGGAAAAAGAAAATAAAAGTCATCAAACCTTGTCTTGTAATAGAATTTATATGTTTTGTTAAATTAAAGCAAATTAATAGGCTCTAACTTTGGTTCTTAGTTTTGGATTGTTACTGTTGCGTTTGATTCGATTCAATGGTTGAAACAAGTATTGGAGACGTAGTCAAGAAGATCCTACTAATATATAAATTACTAAATGTTGACTGTTTCTGTAATGTAATGGACGATCTTTGAAGAATAGAGCATCATTTTGGTCCTTCGTCTGCTTTGACTTCAAAATCTTGGTACTTAATTTGGTTCTGGAAGACAACTATCTTATACTAGAGACCATACAAAGGAGAGAATAAATGAAGCATAAAATAAGTATGCATTTTTTATATTCCCTGCCTTGTTTAATTTATGACCTTTCTTTTGTCTTTTTTTCTTTTTTGACTTTTCTCTCAAGTTATATGTTGTAAATCACAAGCTCAAGATGCTTGAATTCTTTTGGCGCTAGAGGGGCTAAGTGCCACTTGGGCTGTGGCTAATTTATGTGAATCAATTGAACTTGAAGTGTTCCATTTGTGCCTGCACTGCATCCTGCATGCTTGATACAACATATAAACTAGCTCCTTGTTGGAAGCATTAGATGTTGGTCAATTTTGCGTGTCTTCTTACACTATTTAATGAAAATTCAAACAGATGTGATGTATATCGGTAGAGAAATTCTGTATCAAATACTGTACTTCTAATATTTTCTTCACCCTGCTGCGTCACTTTACTAAGAGCAGTAAATGATCACAAGGAACTCTGATAGTCTGATGCATCCTTTTTTATGTTAACTTGCAGGATTCACACTTCAGGCAGATTCCTCAGTCACCTCTTTATGAGTTGCAGAAAGATGATGGCTACAACAACCCTCTTCCAACATGGCCCTGGTTTGTTTTCTTGTCTGGTGCTATGGGCTGCTTGGTTTGCAGCGCAGTCTCACACCTCTTTGCTTGCCACTCCAAACGCTTTAACCTCTTCTTCTGGCGCCTCGACTATGTTGGCATCTCTCTCATGATAGTCTGCTCCTTCTTTGCCCCCATTTACTATGCCTTCTCCTGCCACCCGTATTCACGGCTCTTTTATCTCACATCCATAACAGTGATCGGAATCCTTGCTATCATCACTCTCCTATCACCTGCTCTCTCATCACCCCGTTTCCGATCCTTCAGAGCTACCTTGTTCCTCACAATGGGATTCTCAGGGGTAATCCCAGCGGCGCATGCAGTTGCCCTGCACTGGGGACACCCGCATATATTTGTGTCCCTTGGATATGAACTTGCCATGGCCATTCTCTATGCTGCAGGAGCTGCAGTTTACACTAGCAGAATACCAGAGCGGTGGAAGCCCGGTGCATTTGATATTGCAGGCCACAGCCATCAGATTTTTCATGTATTTGTCGTTCTTGCGGCACTTGCTCATAGTGTTGCCACACTTGTGATCATGGATTTTCGCCGGCAATCACCAAGCTGCGTGTATTAGGCATTCTATGGTTTGATATATTGTGAGTATTAGGAAAACCGTTCTTAGTTGTCTCTCCTGTCATGATTTTCTTCAGAAAGTCAGCACAGTTCATGTTGTTGTATCGGTGACATTAGATCTTAATCAACCTAAAACATAAATGCTGAAAGCTAGAAAATAAAATAAAATGAAATATTGCAATTGCATATATTATTTATTTTAATGAAAGCTGAAGCTTTATTAATTATCATGTCAATTTTACATAAAATTATTATTCCCTAGGAGAACTGCCTAGAAAACTAAAAATCTTCCATGGTTCTTTATATGTTCACAGACATCCAACAAAAGTTATGGCCAAAAAATACAAAAAATTTAGGGGGAAAACAGCGAGCAAAATGTACTAATTATTATAATAAACTACTCAACGGATGATGGTTATGGTATGTGCCTTTCGCATACCAGTCTCTCAACAAGCTTCCTTGTGCTGCAAAATCAAACTGTATCAGAAAGTATTCACACGACCTTCATTTCCTGTCAAATATGTCGTAAACTTTGCAAAATAAACTTCCCCATTTCCTTACTCCTTTCTCTAGTGGCTCTGCATTGTTTGTCACTTACTCGTCTCTTGTAGCTACTATACAGCCCTCAGAAATGAACAAAATCAGTAATTTGTATCCAAAAATAATCTTGTTTTCATCAACTTGTAACCTCAACAATCTCGGTTTCACCATCACTGTAATCTCCCCAACACTTGCTTGACTTTCCATCCACTTGTATTTCACCGCAAGCTTCTTTTTCCAAAGTAACATCACCATTCAAAGGAACCACATCTGCAGGCTTTCCTTCATTTTCATTCAATGTGTTTTCATGGCCAAAAGATTGGTCTTTTGGCGGTTTCTGCTCGCTTGACTGATTTTCACCTTCAACTTCTTTCGAGGAACTCTCTGGAGTCTGCTCTGCTGCTTCTTCGCCATCATTTTCAGCTTCATTATCAACAGTTGCAACAACTGGTGATTCTAATGTTCCTATTGGAGTTGCCAGGAATCCATTTTGAGTGACAGGAATACCATTTGGTGATGCTGGATAACCATTTGGTGTCACTGGGGACATGGGGTAGCCATTTGGTGAAATTGGCATGCCATTTGGAGAAGCTATAAATCCATTTGGAGAGACAGGGTAACCATTAGGAACCCAAGGTTGGCTTGGTACAAACTCAGCTGCATGTGGGTTCATTATTCTTGGAGGACTGTACTGGTTCCCTTCTCCAGAATGTTCACTGCTGTGGTAGCTAGACTTGTTCCGTGGCACCCGATTTCCGGATCTGTTGTAGCCTCCAGAGAGCCTAGGCCCATATGGAACTCTAGCTGTTGCAGACTGATGAGGTGATCTCCGGACAGGGTTAACTTGAATCATTGGAGGTATATTCACTGGTGGAGGCAGGATTCCTCCATGATCCTTAAAACCAGGAACTGTAACTGAGCTAAAAACTGGAATTGTGGATGGATTAAATGGGGGTGCAGCTGCAGAAAGTTTCTTTGTAGGCTCCTTACCGGTTTCTCCTTCCTGTTCTTCTTCAGTTGGCAACTGCTTACTACTCACTTCACCACTGGGTAGCTCTTGAGAATCTTCTTCATCTGACAATTTTCCTGTGGGAATAGAGGCCTCCTTCTCTGGCAACTGAGCTGTATTTTGAGTGGCGACAACCAAAGGTTCTGCATTGGAAGATGTAACCTGGCATTTGTCTGAAGATCCAGTTTCCAGTGCTTCAGTTTTTGAACTAACACTATTTGAATCCTTGTTTGAAGCTTCTTTCTTCATGGTTTCAACTCCACTGTTTACTTCTACCTTTTTATCTTCTACTTTGATGTCTTCAATTGCATTGCCCTTTATATCCTTTGAAGCTTCTGCTATCACTGACTCCCTAGTCTCTGCTTTTTTTTCATCATCAGCAGTGCTTTTGGTTTCTGTCCCAGAACCTCGAAACGCCTCTCCTGTGGCTTTCACAACTTCTTCCTTAGTGACCATTGATGTTGGCACATCATTAGGTGCGACATCTGGTGCTGCTGTCTCTTGGCTTCCCTGAGAATTTTGTTCCGGCAGAGTATTTCCTTTTGGCAACTGCTCTGAAACTGCCTTTACAATTGTCCCAGGGGGGGCCAAAGCAACTTCCTTGTAGGAGAATAATTTTCCAGCTGCCTGTACACTGATTGGAGTTGCCACTGGAGTGGGCTTGGTAACTTGTTCATGCGAAGCTGGGCTAGCTGGGGCTGATTTTGGGTTTACAGATTTTTCCACCCCACCAGCTGTGCTGTTTGGAATAGTTGGCTTTGGACTAAAGCTTGAACTTTTAACAAACTTTTTCGTGACAGGAGGACTAGGTCCAGCTGAAGCAGTAGGTTCATTGGGGCTTGTTCTTGGAGATGTGAAATTATTCGGCTTTCCCCGGTATCTTGAGGATTGGGACACATTCATAAAGTTTGTGTTCAGTTTTGCTAGACTTGGCCTTCTTGAAGTAGAAGATTTACGAGCTGCAGGTGAACGGCCTTTAGGAACAGCTTCTTGCCATCCTTCATCTGAGGTGTCATCCTGTTCTTGGTCATCATTTCTAATCAACGTAGGCTGTTCTGGTAGAACTGAATCAGGTTTCTCATTTCTAGGTTCTTCAAATTGAGCTATGGATTTGTTTTCTTTATCGCTTGAATTCTCTATAACAGGATCAGTTGGCGATAAAATCTCATCATTTTGATATTCCTCTGGGACTGCCTCCCAGTTCTGGCCTGGTCTGCCTTTAATCTGTTTGTTGAATGGAAAAATTAACTTAGATGTGTTGTCAAGACGAAGATGAGAAGTAACCAAAAGAACTGGCTTCGTTGGGTGACTAACCTTTGCACGAGCTTTCTTTTGGGCATCTCTTGCTTTCATATCTGCATCTGGTGTTATATAATCCAAAAGGTCCGATACGCTGATCCAAAAATGCAAAACTATTGTAAATAATTCTTACCAACACAAAACACAAAAAGAAGTAAGAAATGGGGGAAACAGCCAACAAGTTGACTTCACAATTACATTTATCTCAAGTATAAGAGGTTTCCTTGAGAGTAAGTCATATTTTCATGCTGCTCATTCATTCCCAACAAGTTCTTGATCATCACAAGGAAAAAAAGCTAAACGATCTTAACAGCAAAATGCATGCCAACTGAAGATTAGGTAAACCTTTGAGCCTAGAGGTGAACTATTTCAACTGTGTTGAATTGGAAACTGATTAATAACTAATGGAACAATAGGGTATGATAGTCAACCACAAGTATTTGATTGTAAATTATACCTTAAATGCCCTTTGCTGGAGATTGATGCGTCGGGCTTAGGAGTACCATTTCGTGCAGCTTCTTGCTGCTCCAGAGCCTTGGACTCAAAGTACTCAAGCCATGCAGCCGCATCCTAAAGAAGATACATGACTTAGATCTCAGGACATATAATCACTACATTTTATATTTAATCATAAATGTATCAAACATCAACACTACCTGCGTACGTAGGTCCTCAGACCCAAGTTTTGCTTGCAGTATTTGTAGGGTAGTTTGTTCATGCTGAACACTTAAGGAGTAAGCTTCCATCAAGGAGAGAGCAATAGCAATGGCATGGTAGCTGGCAGCAGTCTGTAGAAGCCAGAAATATATTAAACATGGACCTAATATATTCCAACTTCCAAGTCTACTTATGTTCAATTTAGATTGAGATTTATGGGAAAGTAGCACTCAACTTCTTAATTCAAATCCAGATTTTAAGTTTCAGTTCATGCAGTGAAATACAGTAAACATTGACTCTTATTAACATAGCTGACATGATTCAATCTAGTACATCCAATGAAATGATCAACAGACATATTACTTTACTCTCAATTGTTAGCACAATTGTTTACCTGTATATGATCAGCTCCAAGTAGTCTTTGGTTGCATTTGAGAGCCTCATGGAGATATCTAAGAGCAACATGAACATTTCCCAAGCCCTCCTCCATCATAGCAACATTAATATAGGTAGCTGCCGTATTCGGATGAGATGGCCCACACGTTAAATGCAAAAGATACAATGCACGGTTGACATACCTAGAATGAGAAAGACAAAAGTAAACTCTGTTAAAGGCATCCCCCTCAATGTTTGTTGAGCAAAACTTTATCCAACAATATAATAGAACTTTCGCATTCTCAAACTCATGGGGCTTTGCTTAACAAAAATTATTTTTCACTTCTCATGAGGATAAAATCATGTTTCAGTTTTTGGCTGTCAATGATAAGTCGTATTCGCTAGCAATAAAATACCAACATTGGAAAGGCTAATCCTCATTAAGTTTCATTTCTATGAGGTACTGGTCTCATGATGACCACAAACATTTACATTAAGTTTTGTATGCTCACTTTACCACTATAAGTGCTCCAAGACACTATGAACAGTAAATGGAAAAAGCAATATCAACTTTTAATGGTCATAACTCATAATTCTTAATCTTAAGGCATTCTACCATGGGTCAAGTATATGGCATAAACTATGCAGCATTGGGAATAACATGAATATATAATTTCTATACAAAATTGCATAGGCATAACTCATTGTTATACCTCTCCTGATTAATAGCATGCAGTATTTAGATATAGAATTAGCTAAGAGGATCTCAACTAGAAAAACATTATAGATCTCTAAGTTAAGAAGAGAGAGAAGTTAAATCAAACAAAAGTCTGATATGAGCATACTTCAAGGCCAACTCTGTATGTTGAAGGCGGTAGTAGAACACAGCTAGGTCTCCATAACTTTTCATTGTATCTGGATGGTCAAGTCCAAGCTCTCTTTCATTTATATCCAATGCTTTTTGCTGATAGATGGTTGCCTGAATAATTGAAAACAGATTAATATATTGCAAATGACTAAAAGAATTATGAATTGTGGCTGCTATGCACTAATCGTAAATTCCATACTTCAAAATTCATAGAATAGTAAATTTCAAAAAAGAATAACTCCAAATGCACCTGAAACTAAAAAATCTGAACAATAGAAAAGATGAAACTTTACTACTAATTTTTTCTTCATTCCTCTTTTATCATCAATGCATCAATAGCGTTCAAAGTTCTCAGTCATTTAGTAAGAAATGCAGTTATTTAGTCATGTGATGCATACATTGAAATTTCCAGATATACTCTCAAACAAAAAAATAAAAAATCCAGATATAGCCTTTTAGCTTTTGGCTCAATGCCTTGGTGCATAATCACCCTGCTTGAATAGTAGCATTCGGTTCCCCCAGCTCCCCAATAATTTAGTAAGAGAGAAAAAGTCCGCATACAAAGCAAATACCTGGTTGAAGTCTCCAGTATGGTAAAGCACAACCGCCAGAAGACTATATGCTCCAGCTGTCATCCGATGGTAAGGACCACAGACTGACACAAGCTTTGAAAGTGCCTTCAAAGTTCAGATTTTATATATTGGTTCAGTCTTTCATTCATATTGCTGAAGAATAAAACCACTTAGAACAGCAGAAAGAGAAGCTTCCTCATACCTTAGTGCCATAATTGACTGCATCCTCCAATTTACCTTTATCCAAGGAAGTCTTTGATGATTCCAACAGTGTACGTCCATCTGCTGATGAACATGCAACATGCTGCGTGGAAGAAACAATGTCTCCAAGGTTTAATGCCAATCGGAATTGTAAGACAATTCATAATTATTTAAACTCCACTCAGTGGTTGTTTTTACCTTGTATACAGGGACCATGCTTATAATATCTGACTTCCTAAAAGGCGATGGAGTATCCATGTCATAGTCCCTTGGAACAACTTCAAGCCCAACCTGAGAATTTATTGCGTCGTTTAGAAAATGGAGAAGCATTTATTTTAGAATCTGCATACTATGTCAGTAGGACCTTACCTTGTGGGACACTCCACGAAGAATGGCAAACTTTCTCAGATCCTGGCAGCTTTCCGGTTTCCACTGCCACCCAAACCTCTTTGAAAGGAAAGTTTCGACCCATCTCCATTTTAACTTATCATCATTAATGATATCTAAGTCACCATTTTCAATTGATGGCGTTCCCAACAATATATTTAAACACGCTGCTATTGATGCAGCCAAGTCACCAACACTATCAACTGCTGATATAACGGCCTGCAGCACGTGTTTGTAGGCTCGAACAACCATTTCATGTATACACAGTGATTGAACATGCGGCAGCTTGTCTGCAAGCTCAACCTAGAGAAAAGGGAAAGTGAAAAGGTGGGGATGAGGGGGTTCATATTTTTAGTTCTCTACAGTAGCCATTTATATGTAATAATACCAAAAGACAAGCTCCCTGTCTGCTGTCCAACTTAAATGAGAACAAATAATCCTCAAAATGATTTTTTTATTCCAAAATACTTTGGATAAGATAACACCTTTTTATAAATAGATAAAACACTGCAAATCTAGTTAGTTTTGCCCCCGCCCAAGCTGTTATTTGTTCATAGTACACAACTGAACATTGGGTTGACATGCTTTCTAAGAGAACAGCTGAAGAAAATTAATGTTTTTACAGTAAAGTTACCTATTTGCTTGTATGATTTGCAACCTTGGGATTAAAAGTACTTAAGAGAATAGAGATTCAGACGATAATACTATTAAGTTGATGAGTTAAAAGGAAAAAGGAAAAAGGAAAAATGCTGAGGTGAATTACTTACCACACGCCCTAGGGAACACATTTGTAAACCCCTTGTATGCATAAAATCTGTCAAAGTCCTTCCGTCTACTGGTGAAAGTTCAAGGGAGCCAAAATCTGCCACCTAAAGCATTTGAAGTCACTCCAATCAGATATATTAAGTCCAAAATATCTCAGAGAAAGAAAATATTGATTGTTAAGGGACTAACCAGTTTTGGAAGAGCAGTATCAGCATAATATTTATGTGCCATTTCAATCAACTCATCAGGCGACTGACACATGAACAGACAAAAGAAATATTAATAACAAAGTCAAGGAGAAAAAGACGTACAAAAACTATGTTTTTTCCTTTCTGTTAAAGAGAGAAATATAAAGAGGACTACTTTAATACATAACAAATTTTCCAAGTATGCTTTTCAGGAAAGGAAATTGGACAATAAGTTCAAAATACTCATTGGATGGATCAAATTTTATCAAGCCTATACCTTAAGGTGAAGACCAGTTTCTGATTCTTTTAGTCGTAAATATGCTGCTTCAGGAAGCAGTTTCTTCCACATTATTTCCATTTCTTCCTCCTGCTTTTCCAGTTCCTTCTGATTACTGATCTCTGATTTCTTGTTCATATCAAGGTTGTTGCCTGGAGAAACCTCCTTACCCTGTTCAGCTTTACCACCTTTTATGTCTGTCTTCTTTTTTATCTCCTTTAACAATGCACCTTGCTTTCCAAGACCCTTCACAGCAGGCTCAGGCTTAACATCTTCATTTTTCTTAGACTCAGTTTTCCCAGAAGCCTGATTTTGGAGATGTTGCACCCAGCATGCTCCTAGCTCCCATCTGATAGACCTGGAGTTGTTAGAGGGTTCATTTTGCAACTTCTGCAAACTATCCTCTAACACTTTCTTCACAGAAGCCCTAGCAGAACGTAAGTTTTCGAATTCCACACTCTGTGAGCGCTGAGCTGATGATTGAGGTGTGGATGACTTGTGCAATAGCATCCTTAAGCTGAAAGGTATTTGTAAGAAATAGACATTAATATCTCACAAACTTATAATGCAAGCTAGCTGATAGATGCAACTGCAGATCTAATTGTTTCAAAATCAAGAGTTTGCATATTCACATTTTTATCTATGCATCTATATATTTGATTCATCTGTATTTATGTGTTAATGAGGAAGAGTTACTGCATATGATATTTCTTCGTGTATAAGAATAAGAATTACTTAATGGAAAGGGAACGTGATGAACTGACCTATTGACATTTAAGGCGTTGGCACCTCCTTCAGGCTGGTCCTCAATGTCGATGTCCTGAGGAATGGGATTCCCTTCCCAATTTACCTCAGCTGAAACTTTTACTACAGCTGTGTAGCCACAATGTCTGACAACCACAACACCTAAAGTAGAAGTATCCTAAAAGATAAAAAAGTAATGTCAGCAATAGATCCCCTCACTTTCTTAGTTCAGCCAAATAAATATTGAACAAAAAAACTTCACCCACATGAACAGTCGCACTCTCATCAGCAGTTATGCCTTTAAGTAAATTTCTTTGAGCAAGCTCCTCTTGTGACATTCCAAGAACCCGACGACCATCATTTTTACAATCCAATTTCTCGCTTGCATCAGGAACATCTCTTGTCACCTTAATAATCAAATCTTCCACTTTTTCTTCATGCACAATTGAAGCAGAAGGGTCATTTAAAGTATTCTGATTGGTTTCAATGATGTTTTTGATTGATGCAACAGCTTTAAAAACTGAAACGTCGACAAATAAACTGTGAAGCAGGAAGGCTTTCCTATCTCGAATTTGCCTCTCTTCGGCTGTTTTGCAAGGCATTGCTGCCAAAATTGCAAACTCTTTTGCCCATTGCCTATTTTCATGTTTACTATCTCCTCCTTGCCCACCTCCATTTCCGCCCCAGTTTTCATCTTCCACTGGAAGTGGGGGAAAAACCGATGGGCTATCTGCTACTACAGGAGGTACAACCCATGTATTTGCCCGAAACCCATAAGGAAGGTTGCCAAACTGAATTGTAAATGTTAAAAAGAAATCATTTAAAACCATTTACTCTTTATTAATATCAAAACGTAGCAACTCAACTGAAAATTTACATACTTTATTGTGCTCGGTGAATGCTTTCATGAGGGCCTTGTATGCCTGCAAGAAAGATAAAATTCCTCAAAATGGATAAATTATATGTACCCCAGTACCAATAAGGATGATCATTACTAAATGCATTATAATTTATATATAAATATGTAAAATTTGATCAAGTGATAAATGGGGCTTACTGAATCAAAGACCCTGCTAATCTGCTGCAGAAGACTGACCAGAGTGTGGCAGAGAAGAGGCCGCTTTCCGGCCGGGTAAAACCCTTTTCGAGAAGCAACTATAGTCATTGGTTTCCCACTACACACCCGAACCTACATTTATAGTTGTAAACCCAATGGAATCAAATTAGCTCCCAATCAAAGAAGAACAAAAAAAATTAAGATTTAAGAAACAATATTCAACTTACATCAATTTGGAAAAAGTCATCTTCTGTTTTATCCTCCAGGAATGGACGACTTGATTTTCTAATGTCTGCAAATATAAACATATTATGTAAAGAGCATTGTACTAATTAGTACATAGAAAAGAGTTTATTGCTACAAAGGGGGGAAAAGAAACTTACATTGGATAGGAGGGGTGAGGTGAGAGAAGGAGAAGAAATCATAAAACTGGCCAAGCCGAGGCGGAGGACACATCGAAACCGCCGCAGCAGCCGCCGTTGCTGCTGCCGCCGTCGCGTCAGTTTTCTCCTTCGCCTTGGAGTTGTCGGGAGATTCACTCCCATTGCTTGGACCATTTTCGGCAGCAGCCGATTCTTTCGAACTCGGTTCTTTGGCTCCCGTCCGGCCGGCCGGTTTGGGTGCGCCGAAGGAGGTTGTGCAGGCAACAATGTCAAGGAGTCGTCGGATATGCGCAATCGCTAGCTCCTCCGTGTAGTCCTCTGCACCATTTTAAAAAAATTTTCTTTTTTTAAAAAGAAGGATTTTCTAGAGTGCGATTGGGTTGGGTGTAATATTATTGTAAAATAATTGCTTTATAGAATTATGACCGTTGGATTGGAAGCTACCTTCAACGATGGACAGGTGGCAGGGTTTAAGAGAAACGATGTCGACTGAGTCCTTAAGTTGAGGTCCTCGTACCTGTAGAAGATTATAACCGCGCAAAATCAGACAGTTAATCTGGTAATCTGGTCGTTAGAAGGTGGAGGGAGATGCTCTTATCATTTCTTAATCCTTATGGTATAAGGACGAAATTATTACTATTATTTAACCAAAGAAAAAAATGAAATTATTAGATGAATCACTTAGAATACATGATGGGTTAACCAAAAAAAAAAAAGAATACATGATGGGTGTAAATAGGCCTCGTGCCATATATATAGTAAATTAATGTGGTTACCCACTTCTTTGCACCAAAAAATAATTACTCCCATTATTAATCTCATTAATCCCATTAGTCCTTATTATAACTGGAAATGTAGTAGAACTCTTTCACTTAGAATAATGCTGATGAGTAAGAATTGAGACTCTGACGTGACGGGAGTGGTCTATCTAGGTACATGATGATTTAAATATTGTAGTTCTCATTAAGCAAAATTGTAAATTATAATGGATTAATGATTAGTTGTGAAGAAGGACATCGACAGTTCCTAGGGACCATAGTTATGAAATTGAAGACGCAAAGAAGAATGGTGGAAGCTGCCATGTCCCAAAATAGAAAGGAACATTTATTGATTGGTAAGTGTCAAACATCTAACTTCTTTAGGATCTTACCAAGCCGATGTTGTTGCCATTTAATGCATCCCCAAATCTAACGGAACTCTTTGGCAAATGGCATCTCATAATTCTTTGCCATATAATTAATCTCTTCAACACGAGATTTTCAATTTTTTTTTCTTCCAAATTATTCACGTGAAAATTAGAAACACACGATTTAAATTTTTTTTATTTTTTAAAAAACAACATATATAAGAGAAAAATGGAAAGTATATATATTATTTATTTATTACCTCGTGAGATAAGGAGAAGTTGGTCAAATGACATGTCTCGACATGGACACCTAAAAGCTTTCTTACATCCAAGATCCTGTCCGTAGATATCCCCTGCATAAACACAGCCCCATTTGTTTATCTTTTTGTAAAAAGAAAAATTCAAATAAATAATAAGATTTGACACCACTTGACCAAAATAAAAAAAAAAAAAATTATATTTTTGCCTTCCTTTCCTAGCAGAAAACTTAAAGCGTACAAGTCATAAACTTAGACTCACAAATTATTAGTACGTATAAATTAAGAAAAATAAGTAAGAATGGGATTAATTAGATAGATAGATAGGGTACCTTGAGAGTGACTTGGGATTCCTCTGGCGTTTCGACGGTGATTTCAATTACAGTCGGCAAAACTGTAGAGAAAACGGATTGAAGATAAGGTTTTATTAGTTTTTGAATAAATGGCTATGAAAGCAGAAAAATCTTAAACCAGACATTTTCCATCAAGATAATTGCTAGGGCAAGCAAGTATATACTGAAACATAATTTGAACCAACCAGACATTCCTGATGAATTGATAAGACTCGTTAAAGCAACAAAAAATGAATTAAAATACCAATCAAAAACAAACATGGGTGTTTAACTATTATATCCAAGGTGAATTATATTGGTATATATGGAAATTTTCTTGGGTTTTCCTTCATTTTCTTAGCAATCAAATGGTAAGTAAATATATGGAGTATAGTTTAGTATAATTAACTATATATATAAGGAGAAGAAATTAAAAAGGGAAAAAATGAGGCAAAATTAATTAATTAATGAAATAAAAAAACCTTTCTCTTCTTTCTTCTTCTTGTCTCCCTTGGCTTTGTGTGGTTTAGTCTTGCCAGTCTTGGGAGCCATTGTGCACCAAAAGTGTAGGTTTGGTTATAAAGAAAGCAAGTGTTTGAATGCTTCAATCACTTGTTTGACGATAATAACAAAGACCCTTCGATTGAATATATCGACTTCAAGTTTCTCTGCATGCAAATTTTGAGAGAAATCTCCGTCCAAATATCCACCAAAAATAAGAATCTTTCTATAAATAATTTAGAGAAACCAGCTACTGCCTTTGACAGTGGACAGCAAGAAAAAAACACTGAAAATATATATATGTGTATTAAACAGCAAAAAGAACCCAGAAGAGCAATGCAAATTAAGCAAAGGGCATTATTGAATGAAATAGCTAGATGAACTTTATCTTATTGTTTTTTATTTTCTATGAATTGAATTATGAGATTTGAAATTGAAAAGGGTTTGGGAAGGAGATTGTTTACATAGTAAATAAGGAAATTGTATGGGATATAATATAGGAGAGCATTAAGAGGAACCAAAAAGTGCAAAGTGAAAGAAAAAAAACTGGGGACAAAGGGGGGAAAGAATGAGAGAGATAGGAGAGAGTTAGTAAATGTTGTTTGGGAAGAGGATATAGTGAGAGAGGGATTGAAGGAGAAAAAACTCAACAAAAAATAAAGAGATGGATAGGATAAGGTAAGCCCAAGTCATCCTCCTTTCTTGTACACAAGCAAACCACAATGTAAGGCTAGCAATTTCAGGCCTCTCATTTTTCTCCTCCTTTCCTTAACACCTCATCATCTCCTTCTTTAATTTTTGTTTTCTTTTGGACTCTATTTTTCTTTCCTTTTTTTTTATAATTTTATTGAAATTCTATTCCTTGGTTTCAATTCCTCAAAATTTTGGAAGTTTTTGTCACGCACTCATGCATTCCAAAGCAACAACAGCTGATTGAAAGTGTTAGCTACAAGGTTGGAATTGGTTTGTTGATTTTTCAAACTAATGGTACTTATGGTTACATGACACATTACTTACTATAGTTAGATATATAGTAACATATAGTAACATACCCATATCTTTTTTTTATATATATATACTCTTTCCGAAAAATCAAGTTGATTTAGTTCATCCTTTCTACACATTAATGTTCGTGACTGTCTTGGATTGATGAAAGAAGATTGGATTGTGGAGATTCGACACATATGCTGTGAGGATTTAACCGGTGGAAAACAAATTTTCCTAGTTTCAATAAAGAGTTTAGGAGTAAAGGAAGATTAGCTAATTATCATGAGTAATTCACAAATTCATTTTTTTAGAGTTCGTCGTCAAGGGATTGCATGAACGTGAACTCTGAGATGTTTTACCACTTGTGTCAACCTTGACGCTCAAATTTTATCTGTTGAATCTTACACGTGACTGTCTCAGTTTCTTCCCTTGCTCATTAAATTTTGCCCCACACATCTAACCATATATGCCCATTTCTATATCTAAAGTTTGGGGAATGAAGAACACTCTCTCCATCTAGTATCCAGACTTAAATTGATGAGTATATCAACTTTTGCGGGATTTGATGATATGTTTCCGTTTTACTGGTAAACGGTTGTTGCGCTCTTTTATCCTAGAGTTATTATTATTCTAAAAGGATAGAAAGTACAAGCGAATTAGAAGAGTTACTTTGACAAGAAAACAACCAACGTTATAAGAGTTCATATTATACAGGTATTGTGTGGTTTAGACAGAGAAATGAGAGGAAAAAACAAGATGCAAGAATGGTAATGTGGAAAGATAAGATGAGTGTGTTTCATAATTTTTCATTGAGCAGTGGCACGAGGATACAAAATGAAACAACACAATTAAGGAGAGAAAGACCAAAATTTTTATTATGTCCTCCTTTGGTAAATGTCTTTTTCCTTTCCTTTTGTCTTGGACAAACAAAACATCGAAACCTAAAGTTCTTTTGTCTCAACACTTCCAGAAACCAAAGCATAATCCCTCCATCGAGGATGGATATATAAATGTTATTTTGACCCCAAAACCTAGCTAGCTTGAGTTAAGCACATAATTATAAATTATAATGTTGAAAAATTATTTAAAATATAAATATTATCTCGTCACGAGAATAATTAATTAGGTCAAATCATATATATCTATATCTATATACTATATATATAAAAGCACGAATAAGGGAACTTTATGTTTTCTGATTGTACCTTTCTTTTTTCAAATATATTTCTAAATTGTCATTATTAAAAAATATTTTAATTATTCCATTACTAAAGTAATGGAAATTTAGATTATCCTCTTTAATTAGGATCCAATGTGGCCAATAGGAATGCTCCACATCATCTTTAACATATGAATTTTCGTCCAAAACATTCTCCAAGTCGGTTTAGGAAAAGATCAATTCTGTCCAGAAATTTCAAGGGCAAAATCGTCCACCGGAATGTCAGAATTAGGTCTCGAGGTAAACATAAAAATTGTCGGTCTTGGAATACACTTCCAATGGTACCTCATTTACATTTTTCTGAGGTCTAGATCAAAAGTTATGAATTATTTTCCAAAACTGCTCTTTTGAAGTTCTCCTTTAAATAGGATTCAACAATGTTACATCATAATTACTGTTTGGACTTGGATTCCTTCTTTTTGGGCTTCCATATTAACGAATTGGATCTAAGAATATCAGATTTAGACTTCAAGACATCTGTCTTGGCAAATTGGGGTTCATGGGCTCAAACGAACCTAATGGGTCGACTACTGGGTCGAAATAAGACAAAATCAATAGTTTCTTCAAATTGATTCAAAATGGCTCAAAATCTTCATCTTCCTAAAACATAGCTTCAAATGGGGCTAAAATAGCAAATATGAGAAATTTATGGTTAAAACGACACATACGACTACCAAAAACAGGCAAAATCGCATAAAAAATATAGAATAAATTAGGTCTTATCAATGATTCATTTTCTTATCAATTTAGAAATATATTTATATCTATATACTTATATAAAAATACGAATAATGATAAACTTTATGTCTTCCGACTGTACCTTTTGTTCAAATATATTTCCAAATTGCCATTATCAAAAAATATTTTAATCATGTCACTATAAAAATATAATTTTGTGTATTTTTTTTCAAATATATTTCTAAATTGCCATTATTTTAAGATAATTCTTACAACATATAATTTTATTTATAAAATTTCAATTTCTACCATACCATCTAGATTTTGTCATTATTAAAATATTTTATTTAAAAAAATTCAATTTCTATAGTACCATCATAGATTTTTTCAGCAATCTTACTAAAGAGGGCACTAGGGTCTTACTTCCTTCTAATGCATCTGATCCTATACCAACATGATTACTCAGGCTATGACCATTTATAAAAGCATCCCCATTAATTGAGAGAGGGGGCTTAAGATCGAAAAGAGGCTTAATTTTACTGTATTAAACAAACTCAAAGTACAATAGGCTACTAGCTCTTTTCTTGGTTTTGTTTCTTTAATCTTTTTTTAGCAGAACAATATTGCTGTACAAAGCTTTTTGAAATGATCATCAAAAATTTTAGTTGTGGCTATTTATTCCACTTGAGGTATTAGCATTTATTTACTTTTTCCTTTGAAACAAAGAGAATCTTGCATATGGTTTTGAGGAATTTTTCTTGCCTCAACTACATGAATAATTGTTCAGGTCATGCTTGCTTAAATCAATTGTCAATTTATGAATAATAATCTATTTGGAAACGGAAAATTCGACTTAGAATTGATTGGATCACTACGTTAAAAGCTCAATTACTTACAAAATAAATAAATTTTAAAATAATTCAGAGTATATCGGAGTGCATTATTGAAGGAGTAGCGTTTCAAATGGCTAATGAACTAAGAAGGCTATTCGCCACTTTATTAGTGCGTTGTGAACTGTCAGATGTGAGGAAACTATGGAATGACAATTACGATGCAATGTTTGAGGATTATAAGAGAATGCATGGAAACTTAGTCCATACACAAATTGCTTGCACATTATAGAGCATTATCTATTATCTTGAAAGCATGTGAAAAAGCATTTAAAAGTTTTATTTGTCAGAGATAGATTCTCAAAATTTGCACATCAGGTATTCAACACATAAGGAAATTGGAAATGAATTAAATATTAAAACTCCAAGGGAAGATCTAGAAGCTGCAAATAAGCTAAATGAAAACCAAAAGATTACATTCCACGCTATCTTAGATCGAGTTGAATCAAGAAAGAGTGGAGTTTTTTTTCTTTTTTTTTTTGAATGGTCAGGAAGAATAGGCAAAACATTTCTATATCAATGCAATATTGGACAATTTATGGTAATAATCACATATCCTTTAAACATATAATTAACCAAATCAATATCGCATTTTTTATATACAAAATATATATGTTTATCTGATTAATATAACTTCAAATATCATCACATGTCAAGAGGTCTGATTGCGTTAGGTACAACAAAATCCGAAGTAGCGACAACGGTTATGTCAGGAGGAAGAACATCACACTCAAGATTTGACATTCCATTTAGTCCGATATAAATGAGTATATGTAGAACCTCAAAATAAAGTGCTATAGTTGAACTATTAAGAAGAGCAAGACTAATCATATGGGATGAAACAACATTAGAGAGAAAGGTTGCAATTGAATATGTGGACAAAACGTTTCAAGATATGATGAGTAACAAAAAACCATTTGGAGGAAAGGTTGTTGTTTTTGGAGGAGATTTCAGACAAGTGCTCCCAGTTGTACCTCGAGCAACTAATGAACAAACGGTCAATCAAAGTTTGGTCAGATCGCACCGTTGGCAAAAGAAAAAAAAATAGAGATACTAAGATTGAAAAAGAACACGAGAGCAAGAGGAGACCAAGAGTTTGGAAAATTCCCCATCATATTCAATGCGTGTGGGTTTTGTTGGCTTTGTTATGTTTATTATAGTTTGTTTATTTGGTCATTTCTGATCAATCTTTAAGTTTGCTAAAAATCAAACATTTCATTGCTCCCCTCTGTTTTCACCTTCACATCTCTTTCCTTTTTCTTCTCCTTCCCCATCTCTTCACCATGGACCGTTCAATGTTTTTCCCTTCTGAATTAAACTACCATTTCTTCAATGCGTCTATTATTATCCAATTAACACCATATTCTATTACATCTTTGCACTTCCTATTACTTACAAATAAAAGCATGTTCTTTGACCTTCTTAGTTTTGCATGTCAAAAAAGTTAGCTTACAAAGATTTATGGCAATTGCAAGAGACAATATTAAAACTAATCCATTTAAATTACATTTTTACTGCAACCTTATATAGTTCAATCAATTAATTAAGCACCACTCTAGAACAAAGAATGTCCGTGGATCTTATATAATTGATTATATTAATATCCTTATTCAATTAGTTAATCAAGAACCATTTTAAAACAAAGAATGCCCGCAGCGCTAGCGCGGACTAATATGACTTGTAAGAAATTATTTAATTGTAATGAGATTTAAATATTGTATTCCCTACAAAAATTAGATTTTTTTCCAGCAATTTAATTATGTTAGATTAATTGGATGCTTTGAATAATTACAATAATTGGATGCATTGAATCATAATTAATTTCAATTTTATTTTAATAACTTTTAATTTTAAATGTGTTCTAATACGTGCAACGCACGTGAAAGTTAAAACTAGTTATATATAAAAATACGAGTTTTGTAAAACTTTTGAATCGACCATTATACCCTTATTTTTCGAATATATTTCTTAAATGCCATTATTTAACCTGTTATAGTTTTACTCAACTAAAAGCTCTATTTTTATTTAATTAAATATAATCTTTTTTTATTTTTACCATTTTACTATTTTGATTAAAAAACCTTAGATATATTAGAATTTTTATTTAATCTAATCTCTTTATAACTATTTTATTTTATCATTTTTACTATTTTAATTACAAAAATTAGTTATATTAGAAATTTTAAATATCTATACTATATATAAAAGTACGAGTTTTGTTAAACTTTTGAATCGCCTATTATACCCTTATTTTTCGAATATATTTCTTAAATGCCATTATTTAAATTTTTATAGTTTTAGTCAACTAAAACCTCTATTTTTATTTAAATAAATCTAATATCCTTATAACTATTTTATTTTTACCATTTTACTATTTTACTTTTATAGTTTTACTCAACTAAAAACTCTATTTTTATTTAATTAAATCTAATATCCTTATACCTATTTTATTTTTACCATATTACTAATTTAACTAAAAAGATTAGATATATTAGAAATTTTAAAATATATTTCTTAAATGACATTATAAACTTTTACAGTTATTCTACTAAAAACTCCATTTTTATTTAATTAAATTCAATATTTTTATAAATATTTTATTTTTACCATTTTAATTTTAAAAAATTGGAGACATTTTGATAGTTCTAGACCCATTTCAATTCTATAATATTAACTAATAAAAGATTATTATCAAGTTTAAAAGTTAAAATAAGTTGTCTAATCATTAATTATTCATATTTTTTAAAACTGATTAAGTTAAAATTTATTGAAAATTCAATTATTGTGATTGATCTTTTTCTATTTGTAGAGTGTGTATTGGTACGTAGTTTAATGTATTGGAGTGTATCACAAGAATTTAATTTTTTTCTTTTTAAAAAAGAGTAACATGCAATTATTTGGACGGGTTTCGAGTTCGGGTCATCAGGGTTTAGCTCAAATGAGTCAAGTAATTTTCTTGGGTCGTTTGGATTTCTGCTCATCTAGGTTTAGGTCATTCGGGTCTCGGGTCTGCTGGGTCCAGGGTCAAGCGGGTTCGGGTTTTGGCCTCTGGTCACTCGGGTTTTGGGTTTTTCACCTCTAGGACTCGGATCAATTGGGTCAACCTTGAATTTTTTAATGTTCAATTCTTAAATTTACGTAATATCTTTATTATTCGATTTATTTTACAATCAACTACCGATGAAGTTTAGCAAACTGCATATACGGGGTTAAAGAGTTGACATGTGTCCCTTTATATATTAATTTTAATATTAAATACATAATTAATTATGAAGTGGGGGCATGTGTTCAAATAAATATTGGTTATATAATATCCAAATTTATGTTCTTTCATTACAACAATTAAAATTATAAATTAATTAATAATATAAGTATCCATAAAAATGAAAATAAAATTACAACCCTTATCGGTGAGATTATTAGTACGGTAGTAAAACCTAATATGAAAATTTTTTCAAGAAATTACTAATTAATTATTATTATTTATTCATTATGTAAAAAAACAAATTACTAATTATAAATTTATCATTATTATTCATATAACTGATTTAATACTTATATTCATATAATGAAGTTTAGCAATAATTTAAATTTTATTCAAATTATAACAATAATCTAAATTTTATTGAATAAATGATAATTTAGAATGGTTAAAATTATAAAAATTTGAATTTTATTAAATAAAGGATAATTTTAGTTTATAATATTCTTGGGTCATTCGAGTTACGGGTTTGTCGGGTTAGGATAGGACGGGTTCGGGTCGTTCACTTTTTCTGGTCAAATCGAGTTCGGTAAGTTGGATGGCTTATCGAGTTTGGATCAAGTTTTGACCGCTTTACTTATGATTAATTTCAATTATTATTTTTTTAATTTAAATACAATGGGTAACGTGCAACACACGTTGAAGTGAAAACTAGTATTTCTTAAATGATATTGTTTAAACTTTTACAGTTTTATTTTACTAAAAACTCTATTTTTATTTAATTAAATTCAATATTTTTATAAAATATTTTATTTTCACCCTTTTAATTTTAGATTTTGGAGACTTTTGTTTTTATCTCTTTATAACTATTTTATTTTTACCATTTTACTATTTTAATTAAAAAAACTTAGAGATATAGAAATTTTTTAATTAAATCTAATCTCTTTAGAACTATTTTATTTTTACCATTTTTTTATTTTAATTAAAAAAACTTAGATGTATTAGAATTTTTTTAATTAAATCTAATCTCTTCATAACTATTTTATTTTTATCATTTTACTATTTTAATTGCAAAACTTAAATATATTATAATTTTTTAAATAACATTATTTAAACTTTTACAGTTTTATTCTACTAAAAGCTCTATTTTTATTTAATTAAATTCAATATTTTTATAAATATTTTCTATACCAATTTAATTTTAAAAAAATTGGAGACTTTTTGGTAGGTCTGGACCCAACACAATTATAATATAAACTAATAAAAATATTATTATCGTTACTTTAAAGTTTAAAAGTTAAAATAAGTTGTATATTCATTAATTATTCATATTTTTAAAAACTAATTAAGTTAAAATAAGTTGTGGTGTGGAAATGTGTTTGTTGGAGACTGATATGAACCCAAAATGAGAGTTTAAAAGTTGAAATGTGTGGAAATGTGCTGGCAAAATGAACCTGAAACCCGCCCGAGCCCGAACCGGCCCAAACCCGAGTTGACCATAAAAGTCAACATCCCGAATCCCCCTCTAGACTGGCCTCTCCAGTCCATTTTTTCATTGTTTTAATAAATTCTTATAAAACTTAGATGAGTGTGTTTCAAAAGAATGGAACAAATTGTTTTAAGAACAATGGACTTGGTGGGAGTCTATGAAGATTTTGCATCTTGTGACTGTGGGAGGGGGTAACTGATAATTTGTGAGTTTGTTTGGAGTTGGCGGCGATGATGAAGTTGGCAGTGATGGGTAGCATGGCGTTGGAGTTGTATTTGAGTTTGAAAAGAACAAAGACAAAACAAATCACCTGTGTTTCACAATTTTTCTTTTGGAATAGTGTGTTGCCTTAAATCACCATCAATTTTCAATAAAGACACATGGCAACGTCTTGAGATAAACTGCCCTCTCCAGTCCTTTGAGGACTGGAGAGGAGCCCAATCCTCATGGCAAATAGAAAGATTCCGAAAGGCAGAGGATCTTATTGGAGGGTGGAAACTTGCTCAATGATGTTTTGGATTTGCTTCTTATTTTCTTTAGTGTAACTTTGCTAATGTAAAGCGTGATGCAAATTTATTGGCATATCGATTATCTAAATTAGACAATGGTATAAATGATGATCATGTGTGGTATTGTTGGTCCCGAATGTGGTGCTAGAGGGGGGGGGGGTGAATAGCCCACTTTTCAAAATTCTTTTCAAGTACAGTCTCTGCAGAACAGAATGTTAGTGCAACCAGATAGAGTAATGAAACTAGTGGGAGCAATAAATAAACAGACAAGACGGCAAACAACTCAAATATGTAATAAATAAAAATGACAGCAGGAATAAATGAATAAGTGCTCAGAGTGATCAGTAATAACAGAGTAAGTAGGAGAGAGAGGATGGCATGCAATGAAGGCTTTAATGGCAGTATAACTAAAAGGGATTAGAAGGATCTTAGCTTGACATAATGATTTATAGAGGTTCGATCCTCTTGACCTACGTCCTCTACCTTGGCCTTCCAACCAAGAATTTCAACCATCCACTAATCTGATGTAGTTACGGGCCTACACCAAGGCTTTACAACAACCAAGCTTTCCTCGAGCTTGAATCAACACCGAACTCAAACCTAGCTCGAACAAGTGCTCCCCGCACTTAATTACTAACAAGAATAACAATGTTTGAAGTGTGTAAACTGATCCTAATCGATCTAAGTACACAAAGTAAGTTCTGGGCAAGATTTAGAATAAAGGAATCAAGAACAATCATGCAAAAACCAAGCAAATACAAAATAATAGAGTAATGTACAGCTTGAGAGAGATTCTTGAGAGTTAATGCTTTCTTTAGGCTTCTTGAATGCTCAAAAGTGTTTTCCAACGGTCATTTTTCGATTTAAATACCGACCTCCCGATTCTAGCCGTTGGAGTGACCGTTTGTCTGTCAAGCTGTCGGTCTTCATTAGTCCCACTAATATGTGCTCTACAATTGTTGGCACTAATTTTGCTCCAACTGACTGCCTTATGAATATGTCAGTTCTTCATATGCATCTATTACTCGTGGCATTATTCCCATTAATCTTAACTTCAGATTTTGTGTTGAGCTAAGTTCTTTATCAATCTCCCTTGACTTGTACTTATTAATGAGGGCTTCATCCATAGTGTGTTTTTTTCTGTGATATTGAGCTTTGAATGGATTGGTTTGCGCATAACCATTCATTAAGTATGTCACTCAATTTGTCACTGCACACTAGATAGCTTGATAGTCTCACTAATATAGAATGTTTTGTTATCATCAAAAACCTATGGAGTCAACAATCTCCCCCTTTTTTGATGATGACAAAACAGTCCTTGAATTGAAGTGTTAACAACTAAATAAGCAAATATTTACAGTAATAAATCCATAACAAGCTCCCCCTGAGTAAGTGCATTAATTTCAAAGGCATTTAGTCTAAGCAATAGAACTTGTGAGATTGATCAAAGTAAAGATGCTAAAAGGAGATAAAGTTATTAGAGCAAATCCACTAGAACAGTATAAGGGACAGTGATCAAACAGTAGTATCTATCTCACAATAAAAAAGCAACAAGCAGTAAAGGCATCGAAGCATAAGAGCTGTTTAATCGCATCAGATCATAAAGCAAGGAGAGATAGAAACTAACTCAAGAATCTCATAAAAAGAAGTAATTAGTGGCTTCAAAAGATATTGCAAAATTAGTCCCACTAAATGCTAGAAGGGGGTGAATAAAGGATACTTATACCAATTACCAATCAATATCAGTTGTTGAGCGCTTAAAACTCCACCTTTGAGTAGTCAATTCATCAACCCCTGTGACCCCAACCCGCATGCCATAAAGTTTCCTTTATGCCATGCAAGGTATCATGCTGAAAAGTTATTCTCACTGAAACGTAGGCATGAATTAGTCTGACTAACTCAACAGCTAATATTATTCAATTCAGGCCCTGTATTTTCTCCCCTTTTTTTGTCATTATCAACAAAAAGGTTCAAAAATTCTGCAAAACAGAGTTAGCAAACACAAATATACGGTGCAAACATGATCAAAATAAGAAGCTCAGCTTCAGAAACATAACACCTACTGGAGAAAAATATGCACATTAGAATCCAAAAGCACATCAGTGCTATTAAAGAAAGAGGGAGGAGAAAGGAAAACAACAATAAAAACAAATATCCAAGGCACACACAGGTACCACAATATTCAAAATGCATGAAAATGAGATGCAGATGTTCAAGCTAGTGCAAATGCTTGTGAGAAGTTTCTCGGCTTTTCTGTTCCATCGGCACTTCTTCCCAAAGACATTTCTAAGGTTTCTTCATTCTTTTGGAGGGACTATCTTCTATTGTTGCATGCGTTGTTCTTGCGCGCTTCTTAATGGCCCTTGATTTCTTGACCATCCTTGCTTCTGCACTCATAGGTTCGAACGTATCATTTTCCTGATCTCTTCCAAAGGATTCTGTTTCAGATTTTCTGATTGAACTGTCCAGATTTTGCTCTTCAGAGGAGGAGTCTTTTCCAGTGTCATTTTCAGCATCATCAGCATCATCAGTAGAACCTTCTATTCTGACTCAATTTGTCACTGCCATGGAATTTAATACAGATATCCACGGATATATCGAATGGATATATCGACAGATATATCGAGGTATCGATGAAATTAAAAAATAAGTGGTCCAAAATGCACTTATAAAACGACGAATATTTATAGTACACGTTTAAATTTTGCCTTAAAATTTTGACCAATTCTTATTTACATATTTCCACATATTTTAGAGTCAAGATATGATAAATAGAGTATATGTAGACATTATTTTTTTTCAAATATTTTTTACTGCGAAAAGCGTATATATGTATAAATCAAATATAATAATTTAATCATACATTTATTTTATCTTCAAAATGATGGTTACCAAATAAATCACTTCATTAAATGCAAAACCCAGACTTAATTGAAACAGATATTTTGACAACAATGTGACTTTTACTTTGAACAAAGCTTTGGGCAAAAAAAAAAAAATTGACATAGAAGTGTTGTGTCGAATACCAAACTGGGAATGTAAGGGATATTACTATTAAATAGATGACAAAAACTGCAAATTGTATAAATTAAAAAGCTAATGTTACTTTTATGAAAACATGCGGTTATTAGTTTGAAAAAAGTTTTGGGAAAAAAAACAAACTGACATAAAATTATTGTGACAAATATCAAATTGGCAATGTCAGAAATATTACTATTCAATAAATGACCAAAAGTCATTCGAATGAAATTGTATTATATTATACCCGGGTCTTTCTCAAACCGAATCACTTAAACGAAACAATTTTTCGTATTATTATTACCACACTTTTGTAGAAATGACTTTAATTGCTAATATTTTTGAAAAAATGAAATAATTCATCGAAATGTCGCAACATTTCCGTAAATATCCATATTAAATTAACTATTTTTTTCCTTTTTACATCTAGGCTTAATAATATAAGCAACATTTCGATGAATTATTTCATTTTTAAAAAAATATAAGCAATTGAAGTCATTTTTACAAAAGTGTGGTAATAGTAATACGAAGAATTGTTTCATTTAAGTGATTCAGTTTGAGATAGATTCGGGTATAATATAATATAATTTCATTCGAATGGCTTTTGGTTATTAATTGAATTGTAATATTCCTGACATTGCCAATTTGATATTGGTCACAATAATTTTATGTCAGTTTGTTTTTTTTTCCCCAAAACTTTCTTCAAACTAATAACCACATGTTTTCTTAAAAGTAACATTAGCTTTTTAATTCATTCAATTTGGTCCGATCCGGTTTTGGTCATATATTTTTTAGTAATATTCCTAACATTCCCATTTTGGTATTCGACACAACACTTCTATGTCAATTTTTTTTTGTTTGCCCAAAGCTTTGTTCAAAGTAAAAGTCACATTGTTGTCAAAATATCTATTTCAATTAAGTCTGGATTTCAACTTAATATCTGTTTCAATTAAGTCTGGGTTTTGATCATCTCAAAATATCTGTTTCAATTAAGTCTAGGTATTGCATTTAATAAAGTGATTTATTTGGTAACCATCATTTGAAGATAAAATAAATGTATGATTAAATTAGTATATTTGATTTATACATATTATATACGCTTTTCACGGTAAAAAATATTAAAAAATAAAAAAATAATGTCTAAATATACTCTATTTATCATATCTTGACTCTAAATTATGTGGAAATATGTAAATAAGAATTGGTCAAAATTTCAAGGCAAAATTCAAATGTTTACTATAAATATCTATCGTTTTAGTGCATTTTGGACCACTTATTTTTGAATTTAATCGATACCTCGATATATCCATTGATATATCTGTCAATATATTCATTCGATATATCTGTGGATATCTGTATTAAACTCCATATTTCTATTAGACTTATATTTTACTTATTTAACCTTCATATTTATTTAATTTTAGGGTAAATTACAAATTTAGTCACTTAACTTTATGTGAGTTTCTGTCTTGGTCGCTTGACTGTGAAAAATAACGATTTGATCACTTAATGTTGGTAGTTTTAGATGTGGAGTTAGTCCCACATTGGCAAGAGAAAAGAAAATTTGGTTGTTTAAATAGAGCATGTGTCAACTCCTTAGTAGTTGAACAATGTCAAGTAGATTGGGCCAAATCCTATGGGCTCCTTGGTAGTCCATTAGGATTATCATAGAATAGTTTTAAAGTCTTTGATGAGGGCACTTGGGCACTTGGGCCTCTTGACTGATAAACATATTTTTTAATATGTAAATACTTATAATTATTTTTTGATTAATTATAATTATTCAGTTTTTTAATTGAACAAACGTGTTTATCCTTTAAACAGTTACTTCACATAACTTTTGGGATTAAGGGATGTAACTGTTCAATTCTATTTAAACTGCTCTTGCCATAACCAGTTTTGCAATTCTAATCGGAGAGTCTTTTGCTTTGTTGTATCCTGGAGGAATAAATCCTCTAAGAAAGTGAATAAACTCACGCCTCAAAGCGATCTCTTTCTTCTTATTCTTTCTTTTCTGTTTCTAAATCTTACAACACTTAAGGATGTAAAATTGAATATTTTAGGCACTACACTCTTTATTTGCTTAAACATAAAGTTGGTGACCAAAATTGGCATGTTATCGAACATGCCACATGGCATAGCCATCATAAAATGTGTGATTGGTAATCAAATATTTAATTTTACAAATATAAGCAACTTAACGTTACTTTCAATAGTTGGATGATCAAAACATAAAGTTATTAAAGTTAAGTGACCATCTCTATAATTTTACTCTTATTTTATAGTATTAACCATTCAAAATGAACATTAATTCACCAAAAGTCAATGTCACATTCTGCGGCCAAAGGTCTCCCAAGAAATTATCCCCCAAGGTGATCCCCCATATTGTTTTTGCAGTAAAACCTCATAAAACATTTCCCCCCTACTCGTCATATTACCTTCATTATACCATTTCTATAGCTAATGTTAATGAACAAGCTCTCCATGTGATTGCGAGATATCTTGATTGTATCTCAATTTTTGTCTAGAGTTTACTCTAAAGGAAGGAAGTGCAAGAGAATTTAGTGATGTTTATTTGAAAAAAAAAAAAAGGAAGAGAAGAAGAAGAAGGAAACACACACACAGACAGTAGAATTTACACATTACAGGTTTATAGCTAGCTATGTTTTGTGGTTCAAACATAAGCTCAAAGTGAGAATTGAGAAAGGATAAGACGTGAGAAAGGAAATGTACCATGTATGTGCATGGATAAATAAGATCAATGTATTTTGTGCAGTTTTAGATTAACAAAAGGGGGAAGATAATAACGAGCCTTGTTAGGTTGAGTGAAAGGAGTTTGGGATTCGACTCTCCTTAAATAATGGTTTTGACTCGAGTTTTGTAAATGCACCCTCTAGCTCCAGAGCCTCCTTTTAACCTCACTGCCGTGTACCAGTATCCACAGAACCAGTCTCAACAGCAGGAATCATCCTCCTCTCCCTCATCAGGAGGTGCTCCTCACTGAATGTATGACAACAGCAGCAGGATTCCAGAAGCTCAGCTTCCATTTTGTGTACCGAGAGGCCAACAAAGTAGCAGATGCCCTTGCAAGAAAGGCTGTTGACACCAGGACTTCAGAGAATTTCTTTCAAGCTCAGCCTTTTTTTACTGACCTTTTGAATTTTGATATGTATCACGGGACTACTACCCGTTTTATCAGCACTGCTACTTTATGTAATATCCAGTTTAAATAAATAAAAATCTTGCTTTCTGTGCAAAAAAAAAATGTTGGGACAACTTTCTCTAATTTGGCATTCGATGTGATTCAATCCTAAATTTGTTAGAATCCAATGTCACCGACTCATCATATACAGAAGATTTTATAAGGAAAAAAAAAGAAAAAGGAAAAAAATTATACATATTTAGAAGACAAATCCAAAAATTGGTGAATATATCATTTTCCTATCTCTTATATTGGACAAACAAAATATTGAAACCTAAAGTACGTTTTTGTTTTTGGTATTACTAAAGTACGTTTTCTATCAACACTTTCCCGCAAAGCATTTATATTACTTTACTATGGATCCCCCCTGTGAACTTTTTTTTTTGAAGTAAGGTGAAATGATAAGATCTAAATCTCTAAGTCACTTAATCATACTTTTAAATGTGTCTTCGTACATTTTGGAGTGCGGTTTTGGGTCGAGCAACCCGTTTGTCAAAATTAGTATTTTTAGCAAATACATCCGTTTCAAAATACCGTTCACTTTAGAGAATTTTTCTTCAAAATATTTGTCATTTTAGTATTTAAAGAGCGTATTAATTAAATGTTCCAACACATTACCCTTTTATATAGGGTATTACTAAATATCACCCTCCTTTTACTAGCCACCGCCCCCTTGG
The DNA here is from genome assembly GCA_001974825.2 of Corchorus olitorius. Classification (NCBI taxonomy): domain Eukaryota; kingdom Viridiplantae; phylum Streptophyta; class Magnoliopsida; order Malvales; family Malvaceae; genus Corchorus; species Corchorus olitorius. The sequence goes on from AWUE01023315.1 coordinate 47,496, forward strand.
ACTATTTTGCCCTTTACTTTATTTTCTTCAAACTTCAAAATTTTCACTTCTCTCAAATTCTCTCAACCTTCAAACTTTCAAAACTCAATAATTTAAAATCGTTTAAGTAAAACAACATCAAAACTCATGCACAAAGATTTTTTCGGATTGAAAGTATGTTTTAAAAAAAATAA
>AWUE01023316.1:0-23785 GCA_001974825.2 Corchorus olitorius
CCTGGCCATGGACCCGGGTCGCGACGCGGGTCGCGCGCGACCCAGACCATGGCGGGTCGCGATCCGCGCGTGACCCGGCATCTATTTCTGTTTTTTTTTTTGAAGATTTTCTTTTAATTTCTTTTTATCTTTTAATAAGTATTGGTTGGACAATTCATTTAGCTTAAATGGGTATGAATATGTCAATATTAGCAAGAGGATTTTAATCTTTGATTAATGATAAATAGAAAATTTTTTTTCTTTTTTTTTAAAAAACATACTTTCAATCCGAAAAATTCTTTGTGCATGAGTTTTGATGTTGTTTTACTTGAATGATTTTGAATGATTAAGCTTTGAAAGTTTGAAGGTTGAGAGAATTTGTGAGAATTGAAAAGTTTGAAGTTTGATGGAAAATAAAGTAAATGGCAAAATAGTCCAAAAGGGGGCGGTGATTAGTAAAAGGGGGCGGTATTTAGCAATTCAGTTTATATATCAATTACACTAATATTAATGGAAGGGTAATATGGTCTTTTGATTTTTTTTTCTTTGAATTTAACTATATATATCATTTATTGCTTTCTTAATACGTGTACAAAACTAAACTAAAGTCATATGTAACCCAAAAAAAAAAAACTAAATATAGAACAGAGTCCGACCAAAAAAAGATATTATAGAACAGAGAATACTTTTTTGAAGAGTAATTGATAAACAAATGTAATTTCCCTAAAAAAAAAGATAAACAAATGTCTTTAAATGAAAACCTAATGTTCTTTTTGTTGTTTTGTCTCCACACTTCAACAAGGAAAAAATAATCAAGCATCTCCTTCATATTCTTGTTCCTGGCCTCCTTTGGTGAATATTCTTTTAATTCCTCCTCCTTTTATATTTAATAACAAAATATATCAAAAACTGAAGTTCCTATGTCTCAACACTTTCCACAAAGCATCTCAAAAAAACACTTTCCACAAAGCATTTATATCACTTAATCAGGAGTGGACACGGATGTTGTTTTCATACCCACCTCCCATCACCCCAAAAAAAAAAAAACAAAAAAACAAAAACAAAAACACTAGAGTTTACAGTTTAGAACATAGTAATAATGCTGAATATATATTTTCCAAAAATTGAATATATATATATAATGAATATTAGTATTTCATAATTAAGTGTGTCAAATTTAAAGCTTAATCAAACCTTTGATGATTATATCGAGTGTGACTATGATTATCACGAACGAAAATCCTCTGTCCCAATTTTGGTACCTCACTTGTGCCCCATCCATCAAATAATGACACGTGTTTCTTTTTAGTTTTTAATGTTATTCCTTGTTTGCCTAATTAAATTAAATTTTATATTTTCATTCTAAAACCCTATGGGGAATGTATTAAAATTTAGGACTAACCCTTATATATAATTATTTATTGTTAATTTGGGGCTAAACCTGGTGTTTATGTGGTTTCTTATTTTATTTTATTGTATAAATATTACTTGTTAAAACTTAAAAACAAACAAGATATAACAGAAGGGACATGTGGCATGATTTCATGAATGGGGCATGAAGTGGGGCACAAAACTTGGAGCAGGGGATTTCCATCCGACTATCACAAGAAAGGTGTCGAATTTAGGCAAATCATGTTTTCAACCAAATTTGGATAGCATAGCAAGTATTTAAATGAGAATTTTTGAAAGCTGAAGAAAGATTTTGCATGTTCATATAAACCCGAAATTATTAGATTGTCAGTTTTAATGAGATTGTTCAATTTTTAGAATTTAGAGATCTTTTCAATTTACTAAATCTTCTTGCAAATATATGAAGTCTGAAGTCAATCATTAATGTCATCTAATTCTTTAAATCTTAGTACATATATTAACGGCTTAATAGATATTTTAATCCTTGAACTTGTAAGAAAAACAAATTAGCCATTGAATTTCGAAAATTACCAATTACAAACTTGAAGTTGTAAAAAAAAGGACAAATTAACCATTTTGAATGGAAATTGGTTAAATTTCGTTAACGATGGAAATTAGCTGGAGAGAAATTGGTGTGACTCTAATAAATTTCGTTCAATTCCTGTCCAATTATTAGCATAATTTAACCAATTTCGGTCCAAAAAGGATAATTTGTCCATTTTTTACAAGTTCATATATGCAAATGACAATTTTGAAAGTTGTAAAATGGATAAATTGCCGATTGCAAACCTGAAGTTGTAACAAAAAGGACAAATTAGCCATTTTAGATGGAAATTGGTTAAATTTTGTTAACAATTGGATGGAAAGTAGCCTTTTTGGAGAGAAATTGGTATGACTCTAATAAATTTCGTTCAATTTTTGTCCAATTATTAGCAAATTTTAACCAATTTCGGTAAAAAATAGATAATTTGTCCATTTTTTACAAGTTCAGATATGCAAATGACAATTTTGAAAATTCAAGGATTAATTTGTGCCTTTCTTACAAGTTCAGTGGTGAAAATGTATATATTACCCAAACAATAAGGACATAACTTTCTAGTTTCTATATATAGACGTGCATTAGAGATGTGCATTAAAAAAAACGAAAAATTACCTTCTTCTATATCTATTCATACTTACATATACGTATCTATAACATAACATATAACATTCCTCTAAAAAAAGAAAATCATAACATATATTAAAGTTGGAAATGTAATTACCCTTTTGTCTATCTATAAGATGCACCACATTCATCCAATAACAAATTGTTAAGGGTATTTCGGTACTTTCATGTCCAGTTATTTCGTTATTTGGGTTGATGATCGAGGGCGTTTTGGGAACTTTGTTAATAAGTTACTATTTATGGGTCTCATCTTCCATAAACTAATAATTTTTTATTTGATTATTTATCTAATGATTCTCACACTTTTTTACTTTATGCTATTTAATCCTTTACAATCATGGGTTGGACGATTTAACACATTGCCTTTAGTTTTTTTTTTTAATTTTGTTTCTATTTGTCCGATTGAAATGATTCAGGTGTCTATTAGAAGGTGATTTCATGATCTTCAACTTTCATTAACGGTTCAGAAATACTTCCGAAATTTTGTGGTTCGGTTGCCGGTCTATTCAATGTCATCTAATTTTCGATCCACATGTCTGATTGAAGTTGTTCAAGTGTCTGTTAAAAGGTTATGATGTGATCTACGACTTTCGCCAAGGGCCTGAAACCTGAATTTGATTAATGAGATTCGTGGAGGATTCAAGAAGGAATTTTTATGTTTGGTCTCCATAAACAATTTTTTTTGCTGGATTATTTATCAAATGATCCCCATACTTTTATGCTTTATGCTATTTAATCTTTTATAATTATGGGTTGGACGAAATGCTTCGGCTTTTATTTTTGTATTTTTTTTCTATTTGTCCGATTAAGGTGATTCAAGTATCTATTAAATGTTATTTCATGATCTACAACTTTCATGAAGAACTCAGAAGCCAATTTAATTGTTTTGATTCTAAAAAATGCTTCCGAAATTTTGTGGTTTCGATTGTCGGTCTATTTAATATTGTACAATTTTCGGTCTATTTGTCCGATTGAGTTTGTTAAAGTGTCGGTTAATTACAATTATTTAATCAAATTATATATGTCATATGTTATATTACATAAGTGAAGGTAAAAAAAAACTTAATTTAGTAATGAATTTAATCATTGATTTCGTTGAATTATGGTTAAGTTAATTTGGTTGTTGTTGATTATATTCATATTAATTTTGGTTTTAATGTTAATTAAGGTCGTTTTATTTATTTGTAACTAGAAAAAAAAATATATTTTGTCCAGTAATATTTTTTCTTTTGTCCAGATTTCCCATGTAATATAAGAATATGCTAAAGTTCTATTTTCTGTCAAGTGTGGTCTCAGTCTCCTAATTTTTGACAAATAATCACTATTTATATAAGCTACCTAAACTTAAAAAAACACCAACTAAATATTTTACTTATATCCTTTTTATACTTCTGATGTTCATAACCTATACAAAAGCTATAAAATGAATCAATCATAAAAAAGATAACTATGCAAAATCAATTATCATTACAGGCTAATATATACCTATATGTTCATATCTAACTGTTCTCTCCTTTCACAACCCCATCGCGAAGCGCGGGTCCTATGGCTAGTACAATATATTAAAGTTGGAAATGTAATTACCCTTTTGTCTAGTTATAAGATGCACCACATTCACCCAAGAATAAATTGTCAAGGTATTTCAATACTTTCATGCTCGGTTTTTTTCATTATTTAGGTTGATGACTGAGGGAATTTCAGGTGTCTAATGATCCTCACACTTTTTTGCTTTATGTTATTTAATCCTTTACAATTATGGGTCAGACGATTTAACGCTTTGGCTTTATTTTTTAAAATTTTGTTTCTATTTGTCTGATTGAAATGATTCAGGTGTCTATTAGAAAGGTGATTTCATGATCTACAACTTTCATTAACGGTTCAGAAGCCGATTTTCGTGTTTCTATTCTAAAAAATACTTCCGAAATTTTGTGGTTCAGTTGCCGGTCTATTCAATATCATATAATTTTCGATCTACATGTCCGATTGAAGTTGTTCAAGTGTCGGTTAAAAGGTTATGATGTGATCTACGACTTTCATTAAAGGACCGAAAGTTGAATTTGATTAAAGAGTTTCATGAAGGGTTAAAAAGGGAATTTTTATGTTTTGTCTCTATAAACTAATAATTTTTTGCTGGATTATTTATCTATTGACCATCATATTTTTATACTTTATGTTATTGAATCCTTTACAATTATAGGTTGGACTATTTAATGCTTTGGCTTTTATTTTTGTATTTTTTGTTCTATTTGTCCAATTAAGGTGGTTCAAGTGTCTATTAAAAGGTGATTTCATGATCTACAACTTTCATGAGAATTCAGAAGCTAATTTTTATGTTTCAATTCTAAAAATGGTTTTGAAATTTTGTGGTTTCAATTGCCGTCTATTTAATATTGTATAATTTTCGGTCCACATGTCCGATTGAAGTTATTCAAGTGCCGGTTAAAAGGTTATTGCATGATCTATGATTTATAACTTTCATGTAGGACTCAAAAGCAAATTTTTATGTTTTAGTTCTAAACAATGCTTTAGAAATTTGGTGGTTTCGATTGATGGTCTATATAATATCATATAATTGTTTTTATCTAGATGTCCGATTTGTCAAGGATAAAGCTATCTCCTCATCTAATCCATAATTTAAACTTGTATATTTGAATTTGTATTTGGTACAGTTAAGTTTGTATCTATCTGTAATTGAAGTCCAATTGGACTCAACTACCTTTGTATTTAAACAGATCATAACTATCAAACAGAATAATACCTTTCTCACAAACATGAGCAACTCTTCTACATGGTATCAAGAGCCTTTCGCTGAATCCAATTTTTTTCGATCCCTCCTTTTTTTCTTTCATCCATGGCTTCTTCAACCTTTTCAACCCCTATCTCAATCAATGCTACTACCCAACTTTCGCTGAAATTAACTCCCTCCAACTTCCTATCTTGGAGAGCTCCGTTCGATGCCTTGCTTTATGGCTTTGATTTAGCCGGTTGTGTTGATGGTTCAATTCTTCCTCCAGAGAAGGAAATTGAACAAAATGGGAAGAAAGTTGTCAATCTAGCCTACACTCTATGGCTGCGATAGGACAAACTGATTCTCCATGCTATATTTGCTTTAGCCTCTGAGTCTATCCTACCTTTCATAGCTTCTTCAAGGACATCCACTGAAGCTTGGCAGAAACTTGTTAAGTTGTATGCCAACAAAACTCGCTCTAGGATCATGGATCTTAAAAACAAGCTCAACACTACCAAACGTGGTGCCTTGCCCGTTGGTAAATATCTTCACAAAATGAAAAATATTGTTGATGATCTCAATCTTGCTGGTGTTGTTGTGGATGAAAATGATTTGATTCGATCCACTCTCAACGGTGTTGGTCAAGAGTTTCGTTAAATTGCTGCAGCCATTAGAGCACGTGAGTCTCCCATTTCACTTGAAGAGTTACACGATAAATTCACCTCTTTTGAGTTGCATTTCAAACAGGAAAATAATTCTGATGTGAGCATTCCAACTGCGAATCATGTGAACAAATCTCAAAATTCAAATGAGATTTCCTACCCACCCAAAAAGCACAACCGTAACTTCTCCTCCAATCACAAGAAGTTTCCTTCAGTCACCTATCAGTTGTGTGATAAGCCCGGACATAGTGCAAAGAAGTGTCACCAAGGCAAAAAGTACATTGACAACAGACCATCTACTAATTTGGCTCTAACAAGCTCTACAGAAAAAATATGGTGCATGGATTCGTGTGCCTCGCACCATGTCACATCCGAGCTCCAAAATCTGTCTCTCAAATCTGATTATGATGGCACTGATGAGATCATAATTGGAGATGGTTCAGGTCTGTCTATCACTCACATTGGCTCCTCTAAAATTGGTTCTTCTTCCGTTACTTTTTCTCTTCATGATATACTTTGTGTGCCAAAAATCAAACAACATTTAATATATGTTTCAAAGTTTTTTAAACAGAATAAAGTCTATGTTGAGTTTTTTGATGATTATTTTTTGGTTAAGAATTTGCAGACAGCAACGGTCTTAACACAGGGGCTTAATGTTGATGGTGTTTACCAACTGCCTTCCACCTTTCAAGCAACCAAACCTCTTGCTCTCTCCACCATTCGCACCTCCTCATTTGGTTGGCATAAACGACTTGGTCATCCTGCCAAGCCAATTCTCCATCGTGTTCTATCCTTGTTATCTCTTCCTTCAAGTTCCAATGATTTCTCTTGTTGTAATTCATGTCAGTGTAATAAGAGTCACAAACAACCATTTAATGTGACTAGTTTGTCTAGCTCTAGACCTTTAGAATTGATTTACACCGATGTTTGGGGTCCTGCCCCTAATCCTTCGATTGATGGATTCAATTATTATGTTATCTATGTGGATCATTTCTCTAAATATATCTGGTTATTTCCTATGAAAAATCGTCCTGACTTGTTTTCTTTGTTTCCAAAATTTAAAGCCATTGTTGAATTATTTCCAATGATTTCTCTTGTTGTTTTCTTTGTTTCCCAAATTTAAAGCCATTATTGATTTACACCGATGTTTGGGGTCCTACCCCTAATCCTTCGATTGATGGATTCAATTATTATGTTATCTTTGTGGATCATTTCTCTAAATATATCTGGTTATTTCCTATGAAAAATCGTTCTGACTTGTTTCTTGTTTCCCAAATTTAAAGCCATTGTTGAAAATTTTTTTCAGTCTTCAATTATTACAATTTACTCAGATGGGGATGGCGAATATGAGAAATTAAAAAATTTTTACAACCACATGACATTTCGCATCTTCAAACTCCTCCCCACACATCTGAGCGACGTCATAGACATGTGGTGGATACTGGACTTACTTTGCTCCGTCAAGCTCGATTGCCTCTTAGTTTTTGGAGTTTTGGCTTTCGAACAACAACCTATCTTATTAATCATATGCCGACCTCAATTCTCGAATTTCAATCTCCGTTTCAGGTTCTATTTCATAAACCTCCCAATTATACAAAACTTCGAATTTTTGGATGTCTATGTTATTCATGTTTGAGGCCTTATGCCAAAAATAAGTTTGATTATCGGTCCAAACCTTGCATCTTTTTTGGGTACTCTGACAACCAAAGTGCTTATTTGTGTTTTGATACAGAGTCCAGCAAAGTTTTTGCTTCCAGACATGTGGTATTTGATGAAAGAAAATTTCCATATCAAGACATCTATACCTTACCTTAATGAGCCTACTTGCGCGTGTACTGTTCACACGCACTCAACCAATTGCAATGAATTGAATAGTGTCAATTCTCTCTATTTGGTACCCACCCCTCTATTCAGTACCCGTGTTTCCCCTGCAAGTCCAACCCTAAAATTATCGTTACCTCATCCTTTTCATCTGATTCGTTTCTCCTCTTTTCTTTACCATTTTCCTTTTGCCATTTCATGTGTTTTGATTCATGCGAGAGGTGATAGAAGGTAGAAGATGAGTCAGTCCACCGCCTCTGTGTCCGACACAATCGGAATACCGGTGAGTTTTCCTTCGTCACTGATATAATCTGTTCTTCTCATGGTCCGTTTGTTTCTTTTCTTTCCCCTGCTCTTTGGGTTTGAAATCTTTTCTGTTCGTTGCCGGTTTCGCGAGCCGTTCCCGTTTTCCCGTTTGTCTTTTGATTTGGCTTTGCCATTTTTTCCTGTTGTCTTCAATTCAACTCTGCTTCACTGTGCCTGATATCCCTCTAAAACGGTATGGGTCTTCCTTCTTTGGACTTCTCCGTCCTTGACTGTCTTTATTTTTGCTTTATGTTCTCTCCCCTTGGATCGTTATCCCGTTTTAGCTTCTAACGGTTTATGGTTAAACTGTTGCAGGGATTGAGTTTGATTAGAGCAGGCTTGGTTTGGTATTAGCTGTGATTATTGAGATTTTTTCTCTAGTGACAGGTGAGTTCTTGCTGGGATAAACTGTTGTCAGTCTATTTTGTTTTCTTTTTATTCCCATTTTTGTCAAGTCATTTAAGATTTCTGATCTTCTTGGTTTGTCAATTGAAGTTGGAGAATAGTGATTATGGTTGTTTTTTTGATTCCAGCTAAATTTGTTAGATTCTTTCGGTTTCAGCTCCTCCTCAATTGATTATCATCATTATTGTTTATCGAATCCCACCTATTTTTCTTTCACTACTGTTGAATCTCTTTATTGGGAGTTGATATTTTGTTTCTTTTGTTGTTTTGTACAGTTTTTTGATGATAGTAATATATATGTTGCTATTCCAGCGGAGAACCAATGAGGGTTACTAGCTAGGAATCCGCTCTTGAGCAACTGGACGTGGAGGAGATGCTTGAAATGCAACCAGAGTTGATATGATGTTTGATGGAATGGTGGCTAGAACTTTAGGAGGTATAGTTTATTTTAATTTATGTACTGATGATGTTCAGTTTTTAATGGCTGAATTAAATCTATGTCCATATTCTGTTCAGTGCATTGTTTCCTACTCCTGATCATTTTTGGGGTTTGAAATGATGGGTGAGCTTTACTTAAGCAGTGCCTTAGGCAAGGAAACATATGTTAATGTGGAGATTCCTGAAATTGCTGAGTTCAAGATGAAGATGAGGTCAAAAATATTGTTCTCTCTATCCAACTGGAATATTGTTACAGTTGAATTATATTCGTTAGAGTAGGAAGAAGATTTCACATCATCTATGTTTTGTTGTTGATGCTTAGGCAAGCTGCTGATGAAGCATCTGTTGAACTACTTGGTGAAATGGAAAATAGTCAAGTCAGTTGGAGGCCATTACTTTAGGGGAGCTAAACAAGATGGAGCTTGCTGTTGTTAAGCTTGGATTATTTTGCTGACCATGAAAAAGGTATCTTTAATCATGTCATTGAGAAGTATACATATAATGTTAGTTCTGTGTTGCAGTACCGACGATATGAGTGGTAGTGTGTTTTTTATGAAATTATTTCAGAATTGGTTCTTTTATTATGCAATTGTGAACAGACTTTATTTGATGGTCTTTGAATATTTTTTTATACCGAATTTTTTCAACAATCAATTTTGCAGTTGTTTATGGTCAATTATTTGATGATTTGTGATTGTTGAACCTTTCATAGTTTATTTCTTTAACCTTTACGACTTTGTTACTTTATTACTTATCTAGATTTGATGATTATATTGACTGGTGAGAAGAGCATTTCCTTTGCTGCAGCATATTATGCCTCCCTAAGGAACACTCTCTCTTAGATCAAAGTACTAGGTTTCGAATCTTCCTTTTCTTTCTTTTCATATCTGCAATTTGTTTTTTTTTTTTCGTTCAAACTTGCAATCTGTTTTATTTCGTTTTTCTGTGTGGAATCTACAATTTGTTTCAGGTTTTTTTGAAATGCTTTTAAGATGAATAAGTGGTTTTTTTAGTTGAGATTTGTTTCAGGTATTTGGTAAAGTCTTTTTTGGGCGAAATCTGTCGCGTAAATCTTTATGTACTTTTTTGCTTATCATTAATTTTTTGCTATATTTTAGATAAATCAACGGGTCGTCATATATTTTCCTTTCTTTCCAGAATCAGTTGGTAGATCAGGTGCTTTGGGTTGGTGCATTTGTCCATATTTTCTTGGGAGCAATTGGCCAGGTATGTATGCTTCAAATTTTTTGTATTGTTTATTTGATAGCTCTCTGAATTCATAGGGTTTGTTCTTTCCAAGATAATTGTGAAATGATGAAATTCATCAGCCAATTTTAGGTTGGTTGTTTATTTCTTTTCTCATTTCTTGATGTAGAATTGTATCAAGATGGGTTGAATCAATCTCATGTTCATATGTTTTTGCATTGCAAAATGTGTGAAGGGCTGCTTTAAGTTTTTGTTCGGCTAATGTTGTCACCATTTTTTCTTTTGGTGTCAATTTTTAGTGTGTTGATTCATGCTCTGTCTCTTCCTGTTCCGTTAACATAATTTGTTGATGAAAGACCCATTTCCTATATTTTTCCTTTATTAGTATATTCTGTTGGTGATTATTTTTCACTGAATTAGGTGCTATTGTTGAGTTATTTTCAAGCTGAATATCCTGATTAACAGATTAACACCTCAAATTATATTAATATATATATGTAAAATAGATGTTTATTTATTCAGAATAATTTGACTATTATAATTTTATTGTTTGGGTTTCCCTGGTTTTCGGACCCAAGAATGTGAACATTCCTTGCTGACATGAATATGATTCAATTTTTTGTCTATATATAAGGTAATGTTAGGTTTCACCCTTTGGCCGTCCTGCTTATTTTTTTTCTGGATACTTGATTGAGCTAAATTAGACCCTATTTTTATGGCTATTTTACTATGATTTTAGACCCATTTATGCTATTTTATTAATATTTGTGTTTTTAGTCTTTAAGTGATGTGAAATTAAGAAATTGTTATTTTTCACTACTTTTGGAGCTATTTTGATGACTTTTTACACAAATTTGAGCAAAGCAATTTTGAGCATAGATTTGGAGATTCGAAGTTCGTGTTTGAAGACTCATTGAAGACTTATTTGGAGATTTGAAGATTTTGAAGATTTATTTCAAGAGGAAGAATTGAAGAATTGAAGCTTTAATTGAAGACAAGCCATGGATAAACCCTTAAGCTTTGGTATTTATGGATAATTTATATGGGAAAATATTCAGCCCATATAAGATATAAATTGGAATTAAAATCCCAATTAATGACTCCTAAATCCAAGGAAATATCCAAATCCCGTAGATTCCCGATTCTAGTCCCAACAGGATTAGGATTCAGGCGCAGTTTTGGTAGAAAAATCATAACTTTCTGCTCAGACCTCCGATTGAAGCCCATGAGTACTCGTTGGAAAGCTAACTCCGAGATCTACAACTTTCCTTTGAAGTCCAAGACCCAATTCTGCCGTTTTCAAGCCCAAAAATGCTGTCGAAGTTCCTCCACGAATTCAGCAAAATTTCAGGATCCTATTTTAACTTGGATTCTACTCTAAGATGACTTTTAATCTAACTTGGACTCCAAGTTAGATCCTAAACCGTCCTAGACTCCTTTCCAAGTTAGGATTGGAATTCTTAGGGTTAGTTCCACTATAAATTGCCACCTCCTGTATCACAAAACACACACACATACTTTTCACACACCAAAATATTTTTCACATAGATTAGTTTTAGATCTAGTTTTTAGGCAAGGGTGCCGCCACCCCCTATAGCCATAGGGAGGTGCGGCAACTCTAGGTTTTTTAGCAAGGAGATTTCGCCTCTTCTAGTTCTGTAAGTACTCTTATGCCGTTCATGGATTTTCCCAAATCCATGAGTAGCTAAATTCTTATACTTCTAATCCTTTGGTGAATTCAATCGATTGATATGGTGAGATTGCTATACTTATAATTTGGTATTTTATTTTTGATAGATAGCATGTTAAACTCTGTTTTATTCCATGACCTTGATTATTATTGGTTTATGTGGTCAATAAATTGATAATTTGAGAGATCTATTGCTAAGTCAGGCGGTACAGTTAACCCTCGAGTCTGATTGTTTGGTAGCGAATCCTTGACGACTAACCCCCGCTTCGATGAGTTTCTTCATGCCAGTAATTGGATTTTATCTGATTGTTGTATGGTTTTATTTGTTAAGCATGTGTGAAAGAACTAATTAAATAGTTGATCTTAATGCTTTGCTGCTTGGTGAATCTTTAAGCCTTAACCGGTAATCTTATCTAAATAGCATGTTAGGTTTTTCCTAGACCAGTTATCATCAAGGATTTAATATTGAATTCATCTTTTAAATCAAGGACCCATATTCAATTTGATTATTTTCTACCATTGGAGAAGAAGTATGTTTTAATTATTGTTTTCTTTCTTATCTGCCATAGATTTAGATTTAATTTACTTTGCTTTGTTTTCTAGTATAATTGTTTTCTGTTTAATTGCTTTCTTTCAACCTCTGTTTTCTGTGTCTTGTTTTGAGAGATTTTAAGGATTGAATTTTCGGATAAAGTCTACACCCTTCTCTGTGGGATCGACCCCTACTTGCCTTATCTACTATAGTTAGGATTTTGTGGGGAATTATTTTTATGATTGCTGACGACCGATCAATACTATTTAGTATTTACTTCTTATCTACTTTTATGGATACTATTTTGTCTATTTAGTATTTACTCCTTACTAAATCTTTCTTATGGTGTTGTTCCTTTTCTTATTATCGAGATATCCTATTTGGTTCCTTTGTTTTTTTGGTGTACTTATTGTTCTTCCCTATCTTTTAAATATTTAGTTCCAGTTGTGTTACGAGTGGTTGTTGTAACTGAGTAGTTGGGCTGTCTTTGTCGTATCAGACTTCCGACGTATTCTTTGTGGTCGTTTGGCGTGCAGGTCAAGTTTGGGTTCTAAAAGAAAGCTTGCTGGTTGCACATCTGTTGCTGCCCTTTGTTTGGAGGGTTCTTCTGTTTGGCATCCTTCTTCCGTGTGGCTGTCTTCATCTTCAACTGGTATTGGTTTGGTTGCTGGCTTCCATCCTCTTACCCCCTCTAAAGGGCATGCACCCCTCTAAAAGTGTTAAGGTGGTTAATTATAATCCACCGGCTGAAGCTGGTCGTAATGAGCTGGTTTCTTCTGATTCCCTCATTGATGTTCCGGTTTCTGGTTGTACGCGAGCTACTGTTACCTTGGGTGGCTATCCTGATGGATACCCTGTGGTGCCGCCTGCTCTTTGTCATTCTGTTGGATCATGTTCTGATCGTGGGTGTTAATCTCTGCCACAACCTTATCTGCAGAGCGATAGAATACCTGGAGGTTCTTTGGTTGACCTGGTTGATGTTCATGTATGTTTTTGTTCAAGTCCCACTCTCGAGGACATTGAAGAGGGATCATCTACCTTGGGTGATCGAGTCGTTGAGCAATCACAAGATAAATCCCCACGAAACTTAACTAAATAGTTAGGGTAAGTAGGGGTCGAATCCACAGAGAGAGAAGATACTTTCTTTACTAATTTATTGTGTTTAAAATAAGAAGTTTGAAAGTTGAGATCAAGTAATCTAAATTATAACTTAACAAAATAAACTAGAAGCACAGTAAATCAAGTAACAAACTATATAAAACGAGCCTCCAATATAGAATCAATTTCACTCTTGACTAGATTGATATGGATCATTGACACAAATCATGAATTTGGTATTAATTGCCAATCAATTAAGCATCATAAATTATTCCAAAGTAGTATATATCCTAAGACGTAGGCTTCAACTTTCCTTAGAATATAATAATCTCCCTAATATCTTAAACAACTCCACTTGAATAATTGGTATAGGAGAGGAATACTCAACCCTCCAACATGCTAATAAAATCAATCCGCATCTCGCAAAAACCAATTTCTATTGTTTCTAATCAAGCATCACCCTGTGAAGAATCATAGAACAAGCATTAAGGTTTACTTTTCCGCATGCATGATAAATCAATACCAAACTCATTTACATCTATTACCATCTCGGCCTATAGATTTCAACAAGGTTTGATAATCCCATTGAACCTAAGAGTCCTAGAATTGACAATTGTTACTTGGACCAATATTAGCTTGACTCAAGCCAACTTGAATCTAACAATAGCATTCATAAATCTCAAGATAAGTAGGCCTCCAAATCAATCAAAATATGAACACATAAGATGAAATATAGGGATAAGAAACATATTCAAATAGAAAATCAAATTATAAAGAACAAAAGTCTCCCCATAAATAATAAGTCAAGAGATCAATAAGATCCTACATTGGAGAAATAAAAGATTAGCTACTCATGAATTGAGTAGCCATCAAAAGAAAAAGGAATAGAAAAACCTAGGAAGATAGAAGCTGGCCGGCGGCTCTCCAAATTCATCTAACCCCTTTTCTAGAGAGAAAAGATGTCTATTTATACTAGAGACTTAGGGCAAACTTAACCTAGGACAAAATAGACTTTTAAGCTCATTAAACCTTCTCCAATTGAGTGGAATTTCGTTCTCCAGGTCTGGGCTATCTCCAAATACCGAAATTAGGTTAATCATATCAACTTGGGCTTGATTTCATGGGCTTTTCTAGGTCCAGCACGTCTACAGAAACTTCAGGGGCATTTTCGTCCATGATAACGGCAAAACTGGGTCTCGACCAAAACATGAAAGTTATAGCTCTCGGAGTTAGCTTTCCAACGCATATTTATACGCCTCATTTGAAGTTTTGGATTAAAAGATATGGCTGTTTTCCCGAACTGACTCCAAATCTAGAAAGAAAGGAAGAGGCTTCAGCATGAAGACACCCATAAGTAGCTGATTGCGCGCGCTGACAAGGGCCCCGACTCCCGCTGGGCGCCCACCTGGTTGGCCTGAGCACCCAGGTCTTAAGCCTGATCACCCATGTCCTCCTGGTGGCTCGACATGTCTTCTTGCAACTTGAATTCTTCTTACTCCTTTGCTTTGGAACTTTGTAGCTTTCAACTTTATGACTTCAATTGGCATAAAATTGACTCCATAGATTCTTCATTCACGAACACGAGATCTCCAATTTCTTCCAAGAAAATCCATGAAAAACCTTTGTGCTAAAAATCAACCAAAATAGCTTCAAAAAGTGCCTAAATCAACATATTTGCATATTCTACCTCTTCAACACCTATAATCACAAATGTAAGCATTATATGGTAAAATCTAACACAAATACATTCAAAAGCATAGGAAAATGACCATAAAAACATGCATCATTTTGGTCTGATCATATTTCCCCCACACTTAAGCTTTGCTAGTCCCTAGCAAACTAGTGCACTTCTCTTAAAAGAAAGGTTAACACAAATTCAATTGCACACACATATCAAGAGACAACCTAATCATGAAATCAAGATATCATAGAGTAATGAGAATACTCAATTCAAAGAATCAAGAGATAACAAGCATCATCAATCTTAAGTAAGCATAATAAGAGAAATTCAATTCACTTATCATCTTCCTCTTTACATAACTATTACTTACCATAAGCTTGTGTATGCATCTATGTCTCACAGAAAAGTAATATCATGGATATTTATCAGGATATAAAATGGGTTAGAAAGGTGGCTTATTTTTTTGAAACAAGGTTACTAACCTTAGAAGTGTTCATGATTTAGGGGTTACTAACTCCCTTTTTTTTTCTTTTGAGGTTACTAACACTCATTTTTTCCATAGGGACAATACTTTCGCATTCCATGCCTCTAATCCTCTTCTAAGGTTACTAACCTATTCTTTTTATTAATTAATTAATTAATTAATTTTTTCAAAGAGTGACAACTATGGAAAGATCAAAAGTACCTCTTCTCCTCTTTCATGAAAACACTTCTTTTTAAAGATTTTAGCTACCCTTACTACCCCCACACTTACTTCTTGACATATCCATGACATACTTCTATAAGTGTAAACAAGATTCAACACAAGTTCTAGAAGTAATAAGTTATGAAAGCATTGGATAAATAAGCTTATATCACAATCTCAAATTATACTTAATTCTAAGAAATCAATTACATGCTAAAACTTAATTGATCGAGCTAAATAAGACCCTATTTTTATGCCTATTTTACTATGTTTTTAGACCCATTTATGCTTAATTATATGTTATTTTATTAATATTTGTGTTTTTAGTCTTTAAGTGATGTGAAAATGAGAAATTGTTATTTTTCACTACTTTTGGAGCTATTTTGATGACTTTTTACACAGATTTGAGCAAAGCAATTTTGAGCATAGATTTGGAGATTCGAAGTTCGTGTTTGAAGACTCATTAAAGATAAATTGGAGATTTGAAGACTTTGAAGATTTATTTCAAGAGGAAGAATTGAAGAATTGGAGCTTTAATTGAAGACAAGCCATGGATAAGCCTTCAAGCTTTGGTATTTATGGAGAATTTATATGGGAAAATACTCATCCCATATAAGATATTAATTGGAATTAAAATCTCAATTAATGACTCCTAAATATAAGGAAATACCAAAAATCCCGTAGATTCCCGATTCTAGTCCTAACAGGATTAGGATTCAGGAGCAGTTTTGGTAGAAAATTCATAACTTTCTGCTCAGACCTCCGATTGAAGCCCATGAGTACTTGTTGGAAAGCTAACTCCGAGATCTACAACTTTTCTTTGAAGTCCAAGACCCAGTTCTGCCGTTTTCAAGCCCGAAAATGCCGTTGAAGTTTCTGCCCGAATTCAGAAAAATTCAGGATCCTATTTTAACTTGGATTCTACTCGAGGAAGACTTTTAATCCAACTTGGAGTCCAAGTTAGACCCTAACCGTCCTAGACTCCTTTCCAAGTTAGGATTGGAATTCTTAGGGTTAGTTCCACTATAAATAGCCACCTCCTGTATCACAAAACACACACACATACTTTTCACACACCAAAATATTTTTCACATAGATTAGTTTTAGATCTAGTTTGCCGCCACACCCTATAGCCATAGGTAGGTGCGGCAACTCTAGGTTTTTTAGCAAGGAGATTTTGCCTCTTCTAGTTCTGTAAGTACTCTTATGCCGCTCATGGATTTTTCCAAATCCATGAGTAGCTAAATTCTTATACTTCTAATCCTTTGGTGAATTCAATCGATTGATATGGTGAGATTTCTATACTTATAATTTGGTATTTTATTTTTGATAGATAGCATGTTAAACTCTTTTTTATTCCATGACCTTGATTTTTATTGGTTTATGCGGCCGATAAATTGATAATTTGAGAGATCTATTGCTAAGTCAGGCGGAATAGTTAACCCTCGAGTTTGATTGTTTGGTAGCAACTTGATGACGTTTAATAGACGCTCAATTGGGTTTGCATGCCAGTGATCGGATTTTATCTGATTGTTGTATGGTTTTATTTGTTAAGCATGTGTGAAAGAACTAATTAAATAGTTGATCTTAATGGTTTGTTGCTTGGTGAATCTTTAAGCCTTAACCGGTAATTGATTTGTTAAGTTAACAATAGGGGTAATTTAAGCCTTAACCGGTAATCTTATCTAAATAGCATGTTAGGTTTTCCTAGACCAGTTATCATCAAGAATTTAATATTGAATTCATCTCTTAAATCAAGGACCATATTCAATTTGATTGTTTTCTACCATTGGAGAAGAAGTATGCTTTAATTATTGTTTTCTTTCTTATCTGCATAGATCTAGATTTAATTTACTCTGCTTTGTTTGTTTTGTTTTCTAGTATAATTGTTTTCGGTTTAATTGCTTTCTTTCAACTTCTGTTTTCTGAGTTTTGTTTTGAGATATTTTAAGGATTGTATCTTAGGATAAAGTCTACACCCTTCTCTGTGGGATCGACCCCTACTTGCCCCATCTATTTAGTTAGGAGTTTATTGGGATTTTATTTTTATGATTGCTGACGACCGATCATAAATTTTGGCGCCGTTGCCGGGGAAGGTAACTTTTTCTGGTTTTTGTCAGGGGAAGGAAAATAGACTCATCTGAAGACGAATCCTGGGAATTTTCTCTTAGAGTCTGCGTTTTTAACCTAAAATTTTTTTTTGTTTTGTCCGTTTTTAATTTTGTGTTTGCGTCATAAAATTTTTTGATTTTTGCGTTTTTAAATTTTGTGTTGCGTTTTTGAAAAAAAAAGTTTTGTGTTTTGCGTCAAGAAAAAAAAAGTTTTTCTGCGTCTTAAAAAAAAAATCTTGTCCCTGCGTTTTTAGAAAAGAAAAAAAATATTTTCTTTATTTTTCAGTCTTTAATTTTAATTTTGTTTAAGAACTTTTATTACTAACAATTTTCTTTTGAGTTTTTTTTTTGAGTTTTTCTAGGAAGCTGCATGCCAAAGACAAGAAGTAGTGGTACAAAAGAATTTGAATTTGATCCAGAGCCAGAAAGAACACTATTTTCACCAAGGAAGGAGAAATCAAATCGACAACAAGAAGAGGAGTCATCCAATTCGAGTTCTCAATCAAGTTCTCCTAAATCTGCTGCTTCAACATCGTCAGAAGACATGGCAAACGAAGGTCCTAAAACCCTGAGAGAGCTGTCTGCACCAAACGTCAATGCACAACGCTTAGCAATTCGATACCCGGATACGACTGCAAACTTTGAGATTAAATCTGGATTTATTCAGATTTTACACAAATTTCACGGTCTGTCTGGAGATGATCCTCACCGACATCTAACCGATTTCCAGATTGCCTGCACATCAACAAATATTCAAGGTATCACTGAAGACCAATTCAAGTTAAGAACTTTTTCGTTCACTCTTGTGGATCGTGCAAAAGATTGGTTGTACCTCTTACCAACCGGTTCAATCACATCCTGGACGAGCCTTAAGAAGTTGTTCTTGGAAAAGTACTTTCCTGCTCACAAGGTATCAAGTATAAGGAAGGAGATTTGCGGAATTAAGCAACGCCATGGAGAAACAATGCACGAATATTGGGAACGTTTCAAGACACTATGTGCGAGCTGCCCCAATCATCAAATCATTGAACAGTTGCTGATCTAATATTTCTACGAAGGATTACTACTGTTTGACAGATCTTCCATAGATTCTGCAAGTGGAGGTGCTTTCATAGACAAAACTCCTACCGACGCTTGGACTTTAGTGGAGAACATGGCTGCCAACACTCAACAATTCGGATCTCGAGAAGACTATTCAAGAGAAGGCAATAAAAGAAGAATCAATGAAGTCTCTACCCATTCCACCTCATTGGAGCAACAACTTCAAGAAACAAATCAGCAAGTCGCTGCGCTCACTGATTTATTCAATACGAATTTTTCAAGTGTGCCTAAGATTTGTGGAATTTGTAAGCTAGGACACTACACTGATAAGTGCCCTTCTTTGGAACACACCGCGCAAGAAGTCAATGCTGTTGGAATGCAAGGAGCATATCAAAGGAAGCCCGAACCTTATTGGAGAGCCCAGCAACCAAGTCAACAATATGGGAACCAAGGTAACTATCAAGGAAGGCCAATGAATTATCAAAGGCCTATTTTTCAACAATCTTCACAAGCTATCGAGATGCAACAATTGAGAGAAGCTATGGAGATGATGAGAAAACAAATTAGTCAATTGGCTAGTGACATGAGTGAACTCAAGACACAAGGTCAACAAAGGATCCCATCACAACCAAAGGTACCTCCTAGGGAGAATATAAGTGCAATCACCTTAAGGAGTGGAAAAGAGTTGGAAAACCCTTTTCCTACCCATGCCGTACAAGATGAAGGAGAGCCGAGCTACACCAAAGAAGAATTGCAAGTGCCTGACAAAGAAATCAAGATTGAAGCTGAACCCAGAAGAAATGGCGCAACCACCATGGAAAAAGCCAAGGAGACCGCCGCCGACAAGAAGGATTCAAAGATTGATGCTGCGCCACCTTTTCCATCAAGATTGAAGAAGTCAAAGAAAGAAGATGATGATCCAGATATTTTGGAGATACTGCGCAAAGTTGAGGTCAACATCCCACTTCTTGATGCCATTCAACAAATTCCAAATTATGCAAAGTTACTTAAGCAACTTTGTACCAACAAGAAAAGGTTACAAGGTAAGGTAAGTGCTGGAGTTAATGTCTCTGCCGTGCTTCAAAAGAGTTTACCTCCTAAGTGCAAGGATCCAGGTACGTTTTCTATTACTTGTTCTATTGGAAAAAGAGTCATAGAGAATGCTATGCTAGATCTAGGTGCATCTTTAAGTGTTATGCCTTATTCTTTTTATCAATCTTTAAATCTTGGTCCTTTGAAAATTACTGATGTGATTCTGTAGTTAGCTGAAGGATCTTTGGTTCATCCCAAAGGTGTTCTAGAGAATGTCTTAATTCAAGTTGAACACTTGGTTTTTCCTATTGATATCTTCGTCATGGAGATGGAACATTCGAAGGATCAATGTTCTCTTTTATTAGGAAGACCTTTCTTAAGAACTTCCCATACTAAGATCGATGTATTCGATGGTTCATTGACCATGGAATTCGATGGTGATATAATCCACCCTAGAATTTCATCGCAATCGCCATTGAACTCTAACAAATTTGTTTGTGTTGTGAGTGTTAATATTGCTAGGAAAGGAGCCCGAGAAGAATCCTCATTGATGACATCTGCTCAGATTTCCAAAGGAAGACAAAGGATAAAAGACATTCGACAACGCTACAACGAGAATTTCCACCAATTTTGGGGGAGATTTAAGAAGTTGTGTATCGATTGCCCTCAACATGGATTTAATAAAAGAATTCTAATCCAAATCTTCTATGGAGGATTAGGACTCAAAGATCGAGTTCTTGTTGATTCCTTTAGTCGCACTCCAATATTGAAGAGAACCTCGGAGAATGCATTCTATGCGTTTGAAGAATTATCCCGAAGGACGGAATTTTCAACCTCAAAGGAAGAACAAGAAGCCAACAAGCATGGAGTTCAGCCACAAGGAGAGAAGCAGAAGATGGAAGCCAAGGAACCAAAGGAAGACGCTCAAGGCAATGATCGAGCCAACCCAGCCGGCCAATACCCGGCTATGACCCGGCCATCCTCGCACATGGCCCGGACGGGACCGGCCATACCCAAGCCGCCCCAAGCCACATGCCCGGCCATGGCCACGCCCGGACTCCTCCGCGCGCCACAACCGGCCAACCGCGCCGCCCGCCCGATTGAGCCTGCTTGCCTCCGCGCCATCCGAGCCTCATGCCCGGCCATGCCCGGCACCACCTGCTTCATCCGAGCCTCATGCTCGGCTAGGACCGGCCACAGCCGAGTCAAGTGCCCGGCCATGCCCGGCGAGCGCTACATCATCCGCGCACCCCACCTGGTTAGGACCGGCCATTGTCGCGCCACCTTATGTTTCAACCAGGCCATATCCGTCGATTGCCACGCCACTACCAAGTCACAACCGGCCATTCACTGTGCCACCACCGGTTATGCCTGTGCCATCGCCATTCCATGCCGCCACATATCCCTTGATGATTTCAAGTCTTGATAAAATTCAACTTGAAGTTCTCAAAGCCATCAATGATACTCTCAAAATCATTATGGATCTGTTGAAGGAATATATCCATAATTCCTTCACCCTTGAAGAATAATTTCTTTAAGGCAGTCTAGCCAAAGACTCTTAAAGAAAGACGCTTATTGGGAGGCAACCCAATGATTTTACATGAAGAACCAAAGGAGAGCAAATGGAGCTTAATTTGGACGATTGCAAGATGAATACGAAAGGAGTCCAGTTTCAGAAGCAATGATGGAGCTTATGCCTGCAAACAGAGAAGCTTTCTTTAACCCTATCTTTTTAATTTTCCTTGCATTATTTTGCTTTGATTGCTTACCTGTTCTTTGATGTGAATTAATTGTTAGTTTAGTTTTTATTTCATGCATTTAAATAAATTACATGAGCATGCATAATTGTTTGTGTCAAATTCTTATATGTTTCCACATTGAGGACAATGTGTCTTTTCAGTGTGGGGGAGAGAGTCTAGTTTAATAGAGAGTTTGCATGCATCATAATCTTAAAATATGCTAATATGCTACAATTTTTTCAAAAATTTTGAAATTTCATGCATATATTGATTGATTGATTTGGTTATGATTGAAGAATACTTAGAATTTTTGAGAAAGTTTTATTTGATTGATTGATTTATAGCATGATATCTGATTTCTTAGATTAGGTATAATTAGAGTTTTGTGATATGATCTTATTGCTTATTATTTTCTATGATTGCCTATTTCTTGAACTTATGTTTAATCTTGATTGAAATTACAATTATGATAGTAAGTTATGGATATGTCAAGAACAAGTGTGGGGGACTACTTATATAAAAGGGTAGTTAAAAAAAAACTTTTTCAAAAAGAAGTGTTTTCATGCAAGAGGAGAAGAGGTATTTTTGCATACTTTATAAAAATTTTTAATCTATTGTTGTCACTCTTTTCTTTAACAAAAGGAGTTAGTAACCCTTGGAAAGAGGATAAGAGGCATGGAATTGCAGAAATATTGTCCCTCTGGAAAAAAAATAAAAAAGAGGGAGTCCTTCTAGAGTGCTAGTAGCCTAAAAAATGGGAGTTAGTAACCCCAAAACATGAACACTTCGAGGTTAGTAACCTCAATTTTCTAAAAAAAAATAATTACCCTTTAAAAATCTATTATAACCCACACGTAAACCCTTAATTTGTATCTGTGATATGCATTCATTTGAGTAATGGAGATAAAGATGAAGACATAAGCTTATGGAAAGAAGTAGTTATAGGATGTAATGAATGGTAAGTGATTAGAACTACTTTAATTATGGTTACTTAAGAATAAAGATGCTTACTATTTATTGATCTTTTGAATTGAATGCTCTTATGATTCTTTGTTATTTTGATTTCATAATTGCGTTGATCCTTAATATGTGTATGCATTCAAAGTTTTTGAAAAGTTAAATTAAAATGAAATTTTGATTTGCATTAGTTTAGGATTATAGGGTTGTTTTTGGTTCAAATTTAGCGAAATTCATAGTTTTCTACACTAGTTTGCTAGGGACTAGCAAAGATTTAGTGTGGGGGAAATTATGATCGAGCTAAATAAGACCCTATTTTTATGCCTATTTTACTATGTTTTTAGACCCATTTATGCTTAATTTTATGCTATTTTATTAATATTTGTGTTTTTAGTCTTTAAGTGATGTGAAAATAAGAAATTGTTATTTTTCACTACTTTTGGAGCTATTTTGATGACTTTTTACATAGATTTGAGCAAAGCAATTTTGAGCATAGATTTGGAGATTCGAAGTTCGTGTTTGAAGACTCATTGAAGATAAATTGGAGATTTGAAGACTTTGAAGATTTATTTCAAGAGGAAGAATTGAAGAATTGGAGCTTTAATTGAAGACAAGCCATGGATAAGCCTTCAAGCTTTGGTATTTATGGAGAATTTATATGGGAAAATACTCATCCCATATAAGATATTAATTGGAATTAAAATCTCAATTAATGACTCCTAAATATAAGGAAATACCAAAAATCTCGTAGATTCCCGATTCTAGTCCTAACAGGATTAGGATTCAGGAGCAGTTTTGGTAGAAAATTCATAACTTTCTACTCAGACCTCCGATTGAAGCCCATGAGTACTTGTTGGAAAGCTAACTCCGAGATCTACAACTTTCCTTTGAAGTCCAAGACCCAGTTCTGCCGTTTTCAAGCCCGAAAATTCCGTTGAAGTTTCTGCCCGAATTCAGCAAAAATTTAGGATCCTATTTTAACTTGGATTCTACTCTAGGAAGACTTTTAATCCAACTTGGAGTCCAAGTTAGACCCTAAACCGTCCTAGACTCCTTTCCAAGTTAGGATTGGAATTCTTAGGGTTAGTTCCACTATAAA
>AWUE01023319.1:0-12303 GCA_001974825.2 Corchorus olitorius
ATTAAACCTTCTCCAATTGAGTGGAATTTCGTCCTCCAGGTCTGGGCTATCTCCAAATACCGAAATTAGGTTAATCATATCAACTTGGGCTTGATTTCATGGGCTTTTCTAGGTCCAACACGTCTGCAGAAACTTCAGGGGCATTTTCGTCCATGATAACGGCAAAACTGGGTCTCGACCAAAACATGAAAGTTATAGCTCTCGGAGTTAGCTTTCCAACGCATATTCATACGCCTCATTTGGAGTTCTGGATTAAAAGATATGGCTGTTTTCCTGAACTAACTCCAAATCTGGAAAGAAAGGAAGAAGCTTAAGCATGAAGACACCCATAAGTAGCTGATTGCGCGCGCTGACAAGGGCCCCGACTCCTGCTGGGCACCCACCTGGTTGGCCTGAGCACCCAGGTCTTAAGCCTAATCACCCATGTCCTCCTGGTGGCTCGACATGTCTTCTTGCAACTTGAATTCTTCTTACTCCTTTGCTTTGGAACTTTGTAGCTTTCAACCTTATGACTTCAATTGGCATAAAATTGACTCCATAGATTCTTCATTCACGAACACGAGATCTCCAATTCCTTCCAAGAAAATCCATGAAAAACCTTTGTGCTAAAAATCAACCAAAATAGCTCCAAAAAGTGCTTAAATCAACATATTTGCATATTCTACCTCTTCAACACCTACAATCACAAATGTAAGCATTATAGGGTAAAATCTAACACAAATACATTCAAAAGCATAGGAAAATGACCATGAAAACATGCATCATTTTGGTCTGATCATTGGGCGACTCTCGTAATGGATTATCCGTGGTGCCGCTTGCTCTTTGCCATTCTGTTGGGTTATATCCTGATGGTGGGTGTTCTTCTTTGCCACAACCTTATCTGCAGAGCGATGTAATACCTGGAGGTTCTTTGGCTGACCTGGTTGATGTTCATGTTGGTCTTTGTTCAAGCCCCACTCTCGAGAACATTGAAGTCGGAACATCTCCTATAGGTGATTGCCTTACTTTTGTCTGGTATATACTATTTAGCGGCTAATTTTATTGCTTTATTTGTTCTGTTTGTACTATAGTGTATAGTTCGTATTATATTTCCGTAGATGTCTTGCATACCGTTACCTATTACAGTGCCAGTAAAGCATGTTGTTTTGGAATAAGACCTTTCCAACGGGCCTTCTTTTTTTTTTTTTTTTACTAAAAAGCTATTGGATTCGATTGTTTGTTTAAACGTACATTTGTTGTCCGTAACCTTTGAAATGTTTATGGCTACTTCGTATTCTTTGTATTTTGTTAATGAGTAATTGGTATTTGTATATTGAATTAGTTCTGCCGCGGCTTCGGTCTGGTCGTTTGGCATGCAAATCGAGTTCGGGGTTTAAGAGAAAGGTGTCTGGTCAAACATCCGCAGCTGCCCATCGTGGACGGAACGGATCCCAAACTGTCTTGCCTTTTGCCAGGCATTCTAGTCGGCTTGCAGGCCTTACTTCCTCACCATCTTCAGCTGTTTCGGCTTCACATTCTGTATCTTCATAGGGTACACCGGGTGACCCAGGTCAGCTTCATGTCCAACAACGTTCTGTTGTGGGTCCTGATGGGGATGTCACAACTGCTGGTGTTGTCGATGGATCATCTTATCATGTCTCGCCAGCTGATGATATGAGTTGTGCTCATTGTATTGGTGGACCATCTGGAGTTGGACTTGGCAATGGTTCGTTATCATTTTTGTTGTATCATTGTTTCATTTGGGGGTGGTTGTTATATCTTTTAGAATATGATTTTGTTTTCCTTAGATTCTCTTCTGATTCCCCATCGAATTGTTCTCATTGTAGGTGATTTGTCGTTTGAGTTTATATCTGCGCACTCAAGTCCTCATCACATTGGCCCGGAAGTTGTTCACTTGAGTGGGTGTTTATTTCTTGCTATTGTAATTGGTTTGTTTGGTTAAATCAATGATTGTAGCTTTCGTATTGGTATACTGAGTTTGTTGGGTCAATTTTGTTGGTTTCTTTTATTTTCTGTAGAACATTGCTTTGAGCCGCATAATGTTGGAGCGCCTGTTGTTGTTTGTCGTTGTTATGACGCCTATATGTGGGCCGAAGAGGCTTCTGGGAAGAAATCGGCTTCCTTTGATCCCGTCTTCACCATGTGCTCTAAAAAAGTCTTGATCTCTTTGCCTCCTAGGCGGCCTGCGCCTTTTATAATATCTTTTATAATATGATATGATTTTGTTATAACCAATTGCTTGATCCAAAAGGTGGTCCCCTGTCTCGATCCTTCAGGGAAAATCTTAGGCTCTACAACTCTTACTTTCAATTCACCTCTTTGGGTGGCAAGGTTGATAATTCTGTCAATACCACCTCTAGACCGTTTATCTTTAAACTAAACAATCAAACATATCATAAGATTGGTCCACTCTTGCCTGCTGGTGGTCGCATTCCGCAATTTGCTCAGTTGTACATATACGACTGTGCTAATGAGGTTACCAACCGTGTCGCAGCGGTCACTGGCAGTACTTTTGTAGATGATGTTAACCGGGTCATTATTGAGGCGCTTATTCAGATGTTTGATGCTGAAAATGAGGTTGTTAAGTTGTTCCGCACAGCTAGGGAGCGGATAGAAGCGGATGGATCCAAGGCTGTCCATATCATATTGCTTAATTCAAGGTCTTCTTACCCTAGGACCTATTTGCCCCCCACTTCAAATCAGATTGGCGGTTTGATTGTGGTGACTTTGGACGCTCAGACGGGGATCAGGATGTGATTGTTGAACATAAAGATGGGGTATTAAAGAGGATAAGCACTGTGCATCCCCTTTATATGGCGCTGCAATATCCCATATTATTTCCATATGGGGAGGATGGTTTTACACCTCATATTAGATATGTACATTCGCCTGTAAAGGATATTAATGTTTGGAAGACTCTCAGTATGCGATAATACTATTCGTACCAAATACAGCAACGTCGATGTGATGGGGAGGTGTTACTTCGTGGTGGTCGACTTTTCCAGCAGTATTGTGTTGATGTGTTTTGTTTTGTCCAGGAGGGGGAGTTGCATTGGTTGGAGGATCACTAGTCTGATATAATGGCTGATCTCTATACAAATGTGAGAGATGTTGTTAATCGAGGTGATGTTGATGTTTCAAGCCTTGGCAAGCGTGTTATTTTACCGGCTAGCTTCACAGGGAGCCCCCGTTACCTATATCAGAAGTACCAAGATGCAATGCAATTTGCAGGGCTTTTGGGTACCCTCAACTTTTTATCACCTTTACCTGTAATAGCAATTGGCCTGAGCTTAAAGAGGCTCTCGATTTCTATGCTGGTTTGCACCCTGAAGACCGTCTTAACCTTGTGGCATGTGTGCTTCATATCAAACTTCGTAGTCTTATTGATGATCTATTCAAACGTTCTTTTTTTGGGCCTGCACTTGCTGGTATGTCTACTCTTAACTGCTATTGTGTGATTCTTTGGTTTGTTTTTTCATGTTTTTCCACTTAATTGTCTAGACTTAAGCAGAAGTTTTATATGGTCTTTTTTTTTACGGGTTATGATACTTGTTTTCTGTTTTGCGTGTATCATTTTATGGAACACTTCCTTGCTCAGCAGATTGGTTTGCATTGTGCCAGGTGATGGGGATGGTTGACAATCAATCATTATATCCTCTGATCTCAATTAATCAAGACAACCATGCATCCCGTCCTGTCTCTTGCATCCTGGTTTCCACTGCTGTCCTTAGTCCAGTAATGTTGCCATTTCTGATTTTCAATTGTTGTTACCATGTGTCTTATATTATCTTTAATTGGTAGATCTTTATTTCCATGCAAATTGTATATTCTCTTAATATTTGTTTAGCGGCTACTGTATGAGCTCTCAAGAATTATTGTGTTGTAGACTGAATCTATCTTGGCTTTTTTTTTTTTTGCCTATTTGCAAATTCCCTCAAGTCACATACACAGTCGAGTTTCAGAAACGTGGCCTTCCGCATGCACATATCCTGCTATGGCTCCAGTCATCTGCTAAATTTAAGACCCCAGCCGACATTGATAGGGTCGTATCAGCTGAAATCCCCAACAAGGAGTTGGATCCCGCTGCTTATGAGGTTGTTACGTCCATGATGATGCATGACCCTTGTGGCATTGGGTTTCCTCGTGCTCCATGATCGAGCCAAAAACAACCCTATTTTTATGGCTATTTTACTATGTTTTTGGATCCATTTATGCTTATATATATGCTATTTTGTTAATATTTGTGTTTTGAGTCCTTAAGTGATGCGAAATTGAGAAATTGTTATTTTTCACTATTTTTGGAGCTATTTTGATGACTTTTTACACAGATATGAGCAAAGCACTTTTGAGCATAGATTTGGAGATTCGAAGTTCGTGTTTGAAGACCATTTGAAGATAATTTGAAGACTATTGAAGAATTATTTCAAGAGCAAGAATTGAAGATTGGAGCTTAAATTGAAGACAAGCCATGGATAAGCCTTTAAGCTAAGGAATTTTGGATATTTTATATGGGAAAATACTCAGCCCATATAAGGCCATAATTGGAGTTAAAATCCCAATTAATGCCGCCTATGTTCAAGGAGATATCCAATTTTCGCTTATTCCCGCTTCTAGTCCTAACAGGATTAGGATTCAACGCAGTTTTGGTAGAAAAATCATAACTTTCTGCTCAGACCTCCATTTGAAGCCCATGAGTACTCGTTGAAAAGCTAACTCCGAGATCTACAACTTTCCTTTGAAGTCTAAGACCTAGTTCTGCCGTTTTCAAGCCCAAAAATTCCGTCAAAGTCTCTGCATGAATTCAGGATTTTTCAGGATCCTATTTTGACTAGGATTTTGGTTCTAGGATGACTTTTAATCTAACTTAGAATCTAAGTTAGACCCTAAACCGTCCTAGACCTCTTTCCTACTTAGAATTGGATTACCTAGGGTTATTTCCACTATAAATAGCCACCTCCTGTAACACAACCCACATACCTTCACACACCAAAAAATAATACCAATTAGTTTTAGATCTTTTCTTCTAGTTTTTCTTCTAGTTTTTAGGCAAGGGTGCCACCACCCTCTCTAGCCATAGAGAGGTGCGACATACCTAGGTTTTTGCAAGGAGATTTCGCCCCTTCTAGTTCTGTAAGTACTCTTATGCCGCTCATGGATTTTCCCAAATCCATGAGTAGCTAAATTCTTAATACTTCTAATCCTTTGGTGAATTCAATCAATTGATATGGTGAGATTTTTGTGCTTATAATTTAGTATTTTATTTTTGAGAGATAGCATGTTAAACTCTGTTTTATTTCATGACCTTGATTTTTATTGATTTATGCGGCCGATAAATTGATAATTTGAGAGATCGATTGCTAAATCAGGCGGAATAGTTAACCCTCGAGTCTGATTGTGTGGTAGCACATTGATGACGTTTAGTAGGCGCTCAATTGGGTTTGCATGCCAGTGATCGGATCTTATCTGGTTGTTGTATGGTTTTACTTGTGAAGCATGTGTGAAAGAACTAATTAAATAGTTAATCTTAATGCTTTGTTGCTTGGTAAATCTTTAAGCCTTAACCGGTAATTGATCTGTTAAGTTAATAAAAGGGGTAATTTAAGCTTTAACCGGTAATCTTACCTAAATAGCATGTTAGGATTTTCCTAGACCAGTTATCATCAAGGATTTAATATTGAATTCATCTTTTAAATCAAGGACCCATATTCAATTTGATTGTTTTCTACCATTGGAGAAGAAATATGCTTTTTAATTATTGTTTTCTTTCTTATTTGCCATAGATCTAGATTTAATTACTTTGTTTTGTTTTCTAGTATAATTGTTTTCTTTCTAATTGTTATTCTTAACTCTCTGTTTTTATATATTGTTTTTGAGAGATTTTAAGGATTGTATTTTCGGATTAAGTCTATCAACCTTCTCTGTGGGATCGACCCCTACTTACCCTATCTACTTAGTTAGGATTTTGTGGAGAATTATTTTTATGATTGCTGACGACCGATCATCAACCGAAGCATCTAAAATAGAAACAAAGGGAATAAGAGGGAGGACAACGTACAAATGAAAAGAAAACAAAGAATATTCCAAGAAAAGAACGTTAGAGGGAAAAACAGAAATCAAAGGGAGAATTTCAAAAGGCAGTAGAGCTAGTAAATTAAGATTTGTGGTGGACTTGAACAACCCCAAAGTAATCCTTTTATAACCAAAGAGAAGCATGCCTTGAGGTGACAAAGGATGGCCAAACAACAACAACAATCGAAAAGAAATAAAAAAAACAACGGGAGCCATGCCCTGAGGTGACAAAGTATGGCCAAACAACATTAGCAATTCAAAAGAAATAAAAAAACGACAGAACAAAAGATTGAGTTGGTAAGTGAAAAGTTAGGAAAACGACTTTTCAGAGTGGTTAGTGGACATGTAGCGTTTCAGCCTCTATCGTTGAGTTATATAGATGGAGAGAGGTGAAAGCAAGAATCGATGTAGACCTAACTGAGAAGACCTAAAAAACTGACAACACAGGAAAAACATCGACCCTAAAAGACTTAAATAATTTTTTATCTAGATTTTTTGTTTTTCACATAAAAGAAAGTGACAGAAGTATGAATATGCCTGTGTTCCACAAACGACACCGTAATTATAAAACAGTTCAGCTCCCTAATAGGTGCAATGCACGATCGTAAAGAATTTAACAGAAAAGGCTGTTGTTGTAAAAATTCAAAGGAGGAACATAAAACCCAATAACAACGGCCCAACATAACCAAGAGAAAAAAAACGGTGTTGAAAAACCAAACGAATAAGGTTCGTGTTGGGCCATTAAAATAAAAGAAATTTTCCTTGCTCTCACTTAAACAACAATTAACTGATCCTTTGACAACCACATCGTTATGAGAATAACATTCGATTCCATTTGCATGTGAAAGAAAGAACAATTGCAGTAGCTATCCATTTGCACGTGAAAGAAAATACAATTACAGTAGCTATAGATTAAATTTGACATGAATACCAAGCACATAAGAATGAAGATATTGGGGTTGAACAACTCATTAAAACTAAATCTCCATAGAACACCTGATCTGTGGTTGCTGATATTGATCTTACCAATTTATAATCTTTTTCTTAGTGAACATAAGAGTAAATAAGAATACGAATCACCATTCAAACATAAGTAAGAGCTCAATAAAACAGCTACAATACTGAGATGTATATCCATTGGATTATGAACCGAAACCCTTTAAACAAAATGTTTATAGAGACCCAAACAAAGATGGGTATATAATCAATACAAAGGAACCAATCACAAAGTGGTTCAAAAATACATAGCAGAGCAAGGATGGAAGTAGCTGCAGAATCTGAGTCCAAGAAGTCTATAAAAAAATGTCTTAAGAAAACAAAAAGAGGACCGTAGCAGAGCTCAAATAACAACCCCAGACATGCTGCAAGGGAAGCTAATAGAGAACAACACATGATCTTGATCACACAAGGAATGCAATTACGAAAGGCAGCAACAAATGTTGAACAAAATTCAATCATAACAGAGCATGCTGCACAACAGCAAGGAAATCCATGTTAATAACCAATCAACATGTCCAAAGAAACCTAAGCAAGGTCATTACAATAGTTAAGAACTATAATATAAACAATGGAACTAAAATCAGAACACGAACATTCGTGCGTTGTCAATAAGTTTGAACATCCAAGGGGAACCAAAAAACAGAAGGGAAAACAAAATGGCATAAAATGCATTGGTTATTGAGCAGGGAAACACAAAAGGGAAAAAAAATATCAAGGAACATGCACAATATCAGGATAAGTATTTGAAGGGGGAGGGGGGTGGGGGAAGTGATAACCATGGGGAGATGTGCTCAGTGTCCAAGAGACAAAACAAAACAATCACATCCAAGATTGAGATACAGGCATGTCATGAGCCTGAAAGTAGAAAGACCACATATGCACAAAAATTTGACTCTGAAGAAAACAGATGTGCATGGTAGAACCCCATGCGAGAAATGCAGTTGTGTCATGTATTTAAACAACAGTCAAAAGATTGACAAAAGAAGACAAATTTACCAATACCAAAGTGCTTCATACAACTGAGGGCTAAGCGATACACACCTGGTTATCTATAACAGTGCATAAAAAGTATGTGCCAGCTGGACAGAGGGAGGCTGCTAATACCCGAGATCGCCAAGTTAAAAGAATGCCAAATACAAATCAGGGAAGTTGACGGTGTCTGATAGCAGCAATCACATTAGATCTAATCTTGTCGTTCAAAAAAATAGAAGGACCAATGAAGGATACAATAGGCCAAAAAAGGAGCAAAGGAAATGAAAGGCAGTCAGTCAACAACAGGTGTGGTGCAGAGAAGAAAAAACTGCATATAGAACACTAATGTAAGGAAGGGGATCTTCTGTCCTTCCAATCATTAAATACTGATAGGGATAATGACCCAAAAAAATTCGGATTAAAAGATGAGAATGGAAGAAAGCCATAGTAAGGCAAAACACAAGGATCAATCAAACCCAACCAAGAAATCCCAATGTTCAGCTTTCGTTCCTGAAAAAATACAGCAACCATGTGAGGGTAAAAAAGGATAATTCTCTAAGCAAGATTTAGAGATTGGCAAGTGTAATAAATCTAACCAACTATCAACATTTGTAACTTTGGATGCCACCATGTTCTACACATATAGATAATATATAAACATCTATACATCTATAAAGTTGTAGGTTACCATCTCAGGGAAATGAAAAGTAATTAAATAACTTCTCACCAAGGTTGAAAGACTGGCAAGCCTCGTAAATCTAATGTATTATTAGAAAATTTGACTTTGGACGACAACATGTCATACACACACAAAACCACATTAAAGGATTAATGTGTGATGAATCCAATCCTATGGTTGGGGTATGTATCCATATGTTTCAATACACAAACACTTACCTTACTCAGGGGGAGCAAAAAATCGTGATCTCATCAAACAACAACATTACAACTGTCTTTGTCCAGAAAAATCATACGAAGGTGAAATGCATAATTGCGCAGAAGATGAAAAGCCACAGCATTCTTGAACAAACTCTCATCGATATTTCAAGTTTGACTGGACGGTTTAAGGAAATAAAGGGGAAAATTAGACACTTAAGAACTTAATAACACACTGCATTGAACTCGGAGTTCCAAAAAAAAAAAAACAAAAGTAAAACAACAAAAGCAGAGGAATCAAATTACAGAGAAGAAGACTGCAAAGATAGGTCGACCATCAAGGTAAAATCAGGTGAAGGTGTCAGTCCTCTCTATAAAAAGCATACAACATAGTTAAAACCCAGATAAGTAATTGCGCATACCTTAAAAAGGCACTGCATCAAACATTATTGAACATTGGGAGCACCAGAATAAAAGAAGTCGTGGCAGGATAAAAACAAAATGATTGGCTCCAGAGGCAACTGACAATTAGGAAACAACCTGGTTATTTGAAATCGGCATATAATAAGTGAGAGCACCGCAAGCACAAAAAGATTCTCAAAGAGAAGCGAATAAAGGCCAACAGTAATATAAAATTACGATACATAAAACAATAATGATCCAGCTGGATTGGGGGATCTACCTCTAAAAGTGAGGCAATTACATTGAAAGAGGAATCGGGGCTGCCAGATACAGAGAAGCAGGCAAGCCGATAATATAAAGAAATCATAACGAAAGGTGATTGACAACCGAGGAACAAATGAGTTGGATGTAATAAGCATATAATAAGGAAAAAAAAGGTGCAAATTATACGACAAAAATTGTGTAACTACATGCTGTAATAATAGTCATATTTTAATAAACAAAGTCACGAGCATTAGCAGGTGGAATTGATCGGATGTAAAAAACATGAAAAACTAAACTGCAAAGCAATACAAAATGCAACAGATCAGGAACGATAAGTGCGGAGAAAAACCACCTGTAATATCTAGTCAATTTAGGGATTTTTATCAATTGAATCAAGTTTTGACGGTTGGAAGCTCAAAGGCAGTTAGAAACAGTCAACATCAAGAAGCTTTGGTCAACACATTGATCATGATACAATGTCCATAAGGGTCAAGACTGAAATGGGTGGCCAATAAGGAACCCAATAGAAGGTACATGTAGATACACTTAATATGGAGAATAGACAAGCCATAAAGGAACAAAAAGACCCAAGTGCAGATTTGATATTCATTAGCGGAACACATTAAATGAGGAAGAAAATGAGGGCAGAGGAAGCGGTGAGCACAAAAGAATCAGGTAAAATCTATCTCAATCTAGACAGAAACCAAAAGGGGGCAAAAGAGCGGAACAACAAAATCAGAGTTCAAAATAAGATGAGATGCAAGAGAGGACCTCATTATAGACAACGTTCCTAGTGAACCTGCTAATTTGGCCATCATCATCATGTACCAGAATTCTAAGTCCACGGCGTGAAGTCACACGTGAAAAAGCAACGTATAACTGACCATGCGAGAACACATGTTTAGGCAAATAGACGCCAACAAAATCAAGAGATTGTCCTTGACTCTTATTTATAGTCATGGCATAGCAAAGTCTTAAAGGAAACTGCCTACGAAAAAGAACAAAAGGCCACTGTTTGTTTTCAATATTAAACAGAAATCTAGGGATGAAAACTTTTTTTCCTACATTGTAATACCATTGATTTGATTAAAAAAAAAAATTACTAATTCTTACAAATTTTGTGAATTGGGGATTGATGTGAATAAAAAGGACACTGTGGGGACCAAATTGAAGAGATTGCTAAAGGTGGAGTACCAAGGGATAATTTGGCCAAGTCTTTTTTTAATAAAAGCCCAAGTGCCCAACATCATCTTCCTCATTATTTTTTTTAATGTTTTCTCACACTAGCCGAACCTCTCTACCCCTATTTCTCCATAATTACTTCATCAATTCAAGATGAAACCCAACATGCATTCATGGAGAAATATTCCCCACACCAAATGCTTTCCAATCATGGGTTAAGTCTTGAAATTTGCTTGGAGTTTATGGGTTTTCCCATGATTAAAGGTAAGTGGAAGTTTTATGAGTTGAATTGGTGTTTTGAAGATGTGAGTTAAATAAATTTTAATCTTGATTGTTTATTGGAGGTGAAAACAATGGTGGGTAGCACAATGGAGGACTTTGGAAGGAAGATGAGAGTGAAATAAATATTTGGGTAAGTTGGTTTCTTTGTATTGAGGTAGATTAATGTTTTTGAAGCTTGAAAATTTCATGATTGGATAATTAGGAATTGTTAGGGAGATAATAAAGCAAAAATAGGCTTTAATATGTGTTTGGAGAAGAAAAAAAAAATTGGCCAAAATGGCTTGTTTCGGCCTTGCCGGAATCTGGAAAAAAATCCAGATTCCGGCTGCCAAAAATGGCAGCCAGTAACAGAGCAGGCCTGCCTAGCAGGCCTGGCGCGCGCAGCCCTGGTGCGCGCTGGACCAGCTGCGCGCTGGGCCAGCTGGCGCGCAGGCCTGGTGCGCGCTGGGCCTGGCGCGCCTTGGTCCAGCAGGCGCGGGCCTGAGCAGCCTGGCCTGCTTGGGCCCAAATAAAAAAAAATAAATAAAAAAAACAATAAATAATAAAAGTGGGCCTGGACCCGAAAAAAGAAAAAAAAAGAAGACATAAGGAAAGAAAAAGAGAAAGGAAGAGGAAAAGAGAAAAGAAAAAGAGAAGAAAATAGGAATTTAATTTTGGAGATTTATATATTGGTAAGTGAAGTTACAATTTTACCCTTGGATGGGTAAAATTACTAAATCACCCTTAAGATGCTATATTATAAAATTACCCTTAGAAGAGGAATTTAATGAATTCAACGACATCGGTTACACTATTAAATTTAAACGATTATCGTATTACTCGGTAATGTTCGTAGGAGCATAAATTCTCGTTTTACCCTTGAGTGGGTAAATTATCATATTACCCCTAATTAGTAAAAGTGTACTAATATATTCCGTTGAGCTATGATTTCAAGTCCGATCAACTACGGTCAACAACTATGACACGTAAGGAATATCACCGTACCTTGAGAGAGTAAAATTACCAAAATACCATTGATAGACAAATTACAATTTTGCCCCTAAGAGCGCGATACAAATAATTAAACTTTAAGATCTCATATTTAGGATTGGAAAGCTACCGTAAAGACCCTTTTGGGTAAAATTACTGTGCTACCCTTCGACCTATCAATATTACCATTATGCCCCTTAGTCATCAAACTTACGAAATTACCATTAATGGTGGAAATGAGAGAATTTGACTGTCGTCCATATCTATAAATTTGTATGTACGTTATGG
>AWUE01023323.1:0-10108 GCA_001974825.2 Corchorus olitorius
GATAACAAAACCGAAGATGGTTAATCATCAAGTTATTGATTTATTTTTAATAATGTTAACTTAGACAAAGATGCAATTTGTGAATTCTTAAGAGACCACAAACCATTTGTTTCCAGTGATGTAATGTCTTATCAAACAACTAATAACAATTTCTAAATGTCCATATGAAGAAGAGAGTAAATTTAGTTTTTATTTAAATGCAACACACTTTAGAGGAGGAAATAAAATTGAAGCTATTGCACATGTTCATGTACAAACTAATATTTACTATTTATTGCTAATTTTAGGGCATATGCTCAATGTTAATAATATAGGCTTTTAAAGATGTAACACATTTAAAATCATAGTACTTTCGAATTTTCCTACGCATCAAACAATTTAATTCGAGTAGGAAATTATTTAAAGAAGTAGATTTTTGAACGCCCGACGCGCCAGCGTGGGCTGATCCACTTGTATTTATTAAATCTAGCCTAACCACCAAGCCCAAGTGCAACAAAAATAATTAAGAAAGCCCAAGTGGATTAAAGCAATTTAAAAGCCCAAAGTCAGAAGTTACCCAACAACTCAAGAGTGGGCCGGACGGGATGGATTTAAAGGATTGATGGGTCGGTTCGGGTCAATCACTAAAACCGGGTCGGGTCCTAGGGTTTACTATAAACCCTTTCTTTTTCTTTTTTCAAAACACTTCCTTCTCCTCTCTTTTCAGCGCCGCCACCTCTCAACCCCGTCGGGAGTCGCCCTCTCAGTCTGGCCTCCGTGACCCACCGTGTTGGCGCCGACAACCTCCACCGTTGAGCTCGAAATTTTGAAGCAAGCTTCCTCTTGACATACTCTACCCAAATTTGGTTTTCGATTTCACAAAGATGCCTCAAACCATCCCAAAATGGTCCTGGCCGAAACGAAACTCAAACCCTATGATCCGAAAACCCAACCATTAGATGCGGCTAGATTTGAGATAAGTCCTTCCTCTCCCTTTGTTCTCCCCTCTGTCGAAACGTTCGGGTCTGGGGAACCCTGTCGAGTCGACTTTGGAAATGATGAGTCGCAACTAATCTTTTTAAAGGTGTGATTAGTCACCTAAAGGCTACCTAAGCTAAGTAAGGTCCAAAGCTCGGCAATGGACCCACTAAACCTAAGGTCCGGTCTTGTAACCTAAATCTAGGTTCGGGAGTCAATTACGCTCGGGGAAGGATTAGCACCCCCGAGTCGCCCGTCAAGTGACGGTACCTCTAGTCTAACTAGATCTACTGGGTCAAAAAGAAAAGTTGGTTGCTTTTAATCCTAATCTTGATTATTAAAAGGGTTATAAAAAGAAAATAAAACAATTTTTGGAACCGATGTCGAGAATTCGAAGAATATATTCGAACACTGTCGATTAATTCTATCACGATTCTCTTTCACTGTTTGCTCTCTTGTTGATCCTTTTCTCTTCGAAAAGGAAATTTTGAAAATGCTGTGACAAAATCTTTTTACCATTTGATTTTTCTAAAAACTTACCAATTTTATTAATTTCCAAAATCTTCTTTTGGATTTATTTATTTTCCAGAATCTTCTTTTGGAATTACCTAAACTTTTATTTTCCAAAATCTTCTTTTGGAGTTGCTTAAAAAGATTCTTTTTGAAAACACTTACCTTGAAATCTCTTGATTTACTAATTTCTTAATTCTTGAAAATCAAATGAGACATGATTTGAAAAACATTTTTTGAAAACACTTTTAATACCTCTTTTATTCTTCCTCTTTTTCTTTTTTATTATGGTCTTTTCTATCTCTATATCAATGCATGTATGCAAATGATGAATGCAAAGTCCAATTATTAAAGTTCACTCACGTAACCCGGGTTTTTTGAGAGCACTTCCCGGGATATATGCTCGGAGCCCCGACGCATCCCGAGAAGAGCCGTCTCATCCTCGGAGACATTCAGTGGCCCCGAAAACTCGACCACTCACTGAATACCCCTTCTTCGGAGGGGTTACAGTCATTAACTGAATTTAAAGGTGGCATGAAATGTGAGAAGGTATAATTAATGACGAATAAATATGATATGCATACAATTAGATTCTACTTCTACTCTAAATTATTAAATTATTACAAATCAAGGCTTAATTAAATTGAAATTAAACTAACAAAGAACAAAATTGAAAGAAATTAAAAACTTAAGGGCCGAGTTGGACAAATCGGGGACTTTTCAGCACATCAAGTAAAAGATTAGCAAAATTCAGGGTTCGAAAAGCATAATGAAATACCAATAATATAAATTATAGAAATGAGGCCACAAGACTATATTAATCAAAATAATACCCCAAATTCTACCAAAATCTAATAAACTTTAATCTAATTACAAAAATTGACTTAATTCAACCATGATTAATCAAACTCAAGAACAAACCCACAGAAATTAACCAACTTTAAATTAATCAACACTTCAATTGAAACATACCAAGTATGAAATTAATATAACCAAAGTGTAATTAAACTATCAATTTACCTAAACCTTACTCCATTGCTAGTAACATAAACTAATTCTCACATTTTTAGTAAGAATCCAAACCTTGGACTAAACAACAACCTTTAAACAATCCTCAAACTTATCAAATATCAAGCTAATATCTTTAAGTTTAAATTTACTATCTACAAATTAAAATTACTAAAAACATAAATCTATGCCATTAATTACTAAAAAGATTAATATGTAAGCCCTAAATTGACTACCACAGCTAATAAAAGATTCAAATTGCATAGAATTAAAATCAAATCAAGCAGCAGGGACCAAATCGAAGGAAGCAGAAAACTTACCTGTCATTACCGTGAATTCCCATACCCAAAACGGCGTCGTTTCCTCATTGCCTATAAAAGCTCTTTTTCTCTTCTTCCTCCCTTCCACTTCATCTTCTTCCTTTAACCATCAACCAAAACCCTAGCCCGAACACTCCATATCAGTGCCGCCAACTCCTTTTCTCTAAAGCTCAACCTTCCTTCCCTCCACGAAACCACCATGAATCTTCCTCCTCTGGACTTCATCTTCGCCTTTAGTTCCTCTTTCTTCCTTCTTTATTTCTTAACCGAAACCCTAGCCCTTATAGCTTCAAGATCTGCGCCGCCCTCTCCTCCCTTGCAGTGCCGCTGTCACACTGTTTTGACACCACCGTCGACAACCCGAACCCCGAACAACCTTTGTCTCCTCTTTCGCTAAACCCCACCTCGAAATCTGTGAACCCTTGACAAAACACTAACTTAACCGAAGCTAAAATCTTCAAATCCCGGCGGCTCCGGTCGTCAGCAATCATAAAAATAATTCCTCACAAAATCCTAACTAAAGTAGATAGGGTAAGTAGGGGTCGATCCCACAGAGAAGGTTGCTAGACTTTATCCGAAAATATAATCCTTAAAATCTCTCAAAAACAATATATAAAAACAGAGGTTGAAAGAAAGCAATTAAAAAAAATTATACTAGAAACAAAGCAAAGTAATTAAATCTAAATATATGGCAAATAAGAAAGAAAACAATAATTAAAAAGCATACTTCTTCTCCAATGGTAGAAAACAATCAAATTGAATAAGGGTCCTTGATTTAAAAGATGAATTCAATATTAAATCCTTGATGATAACTGGTCTAGGAAAATCCTAACATGCTATTTAGGCAAGATTACCGGTTAAAGCTTAAATTACCCTTTTATTGCTTAACAAATCAATTACCGGTTAAAGCTTAAAGATTCACCAAGCAACAAAGCATTAAGATTAACTATTTAATTAGTTCTTTCACACATGCTTAATAAGTAAAACCATACAACAATCAGATAAGATCCGATCACTGGCATGTGAAACCCATTGAGCGCCTACTAAACGTCATCAATGTGCTACCACACAATTAGACTCGAGGGTTAACTATTCCGCTTGATTTAGTAATCGATCTATCAAATTATCAATTTATCGGCCGCATAAATCAATAAAAATCAAGGTCATGAAATAAAACAGAGTTTAACATGCTATATATCAAAAATAAAATAGTAAATTATAAGAACAGAAATCTCACCATATCAATTGATTGAATTTACCAAAGGATCAGAAGTATTAAGAATTTAGCTACTCATGGATTTAGGAGGGTGGCGGCACCCTTGCCTAAAAAACTAGATCTAGAAAAGAAAAATCGATCTAAAACTATAATTGTGAAGTGGTGTGTAAAGTATATGATTTGTGTTACAGGAGGTGGCTATTTATAGTGGAAATAACCCTAGGTAATCCAATTCTAAGTAGGAAAGAGGTCTAGGGCGGTTTTGAGTCTAACTTAGATTCTAAGTTAGCTTAAAAGTCTTCCTAGAACCAAAATCCTAGTCAAAATAGGATCCTGAAAAATCCTGAATTCGTGCAGGGACTTCGACGACCTTTTTGGGCTTGAAAACGGCAGAACTGGGTCTTGGACTTCAAAAGAAAGGTGTATATCTCGGAGTTAGCTTTCCAACGAGTACTCATGGGCTTCAAACGGAGGTCTGAGTAGAAAGTTATAATTTTTCTAACAAAACTGCGCTGAATCCTAATCCTGTTAGGACTAGAAGCGGAAATAAGCGGGAATTGGATATCTCCTTGGATATAGGCGGCATTAATTGGGATTTTAACTCCAATTATGGGCTTATATGGGCTGAGTATTTTTCCCATATAAAATATCCAAAATTCCTTAGCTTAAAGGCTTATCCATGACTTGTCTTCAATTAAGGCACCAATCTTCAATTCTTGCTCTTGAAATAATTCTTCAAAAATCTTCAAGTCTTCAAATTATCTTCAATAAGTCTTCAAACACGAACTTCGAATCTTCCAATTCTATGCTCAAAATTGCTTTGCTCAAATCTGTGTAAAAAGTCATCAAAATAGCTCCAAAAATAGTGAAAAATAACAATTTCTCAATTTCACATCACTTAAGCATAAATAGATCCAAAAACATAGCAAAATAGCCATAAAAATAGGGTTTATTTTGGCTCGATCATAATTCCCCCACACTAAATCGAGCACAAAAAAGACTCTATAATCCTAAACTAATGCAAATCAAAATTCCATCTTAATTTAAACCTTTCAAAAGCTTTGAATGCACACGTATATTAAGGAGTAATGAAATTCTGAAATCAAAATAACAAAGAGTCATAAGAGCACTCAATTCAAAAGATCAATTAATAGCAAGCATCTTTATTCTTAAGTAACCATAATTAAAGTAGTTCTAATCACTTACCATTCATCACATCCTATAATTACTTCTTTCCGTAAGCTTATGTCTTCATCTTTATCTCCATTACTCAAAGGAACACATATCATGGATACAAATCAAGGTTTTCGTGGGTTATAATAGATTTTCAAAGGGTAATTGATTTTTAGAAAATTGAGGTTACTAACCTCGAAGTGTTCATGATTTGGGGTTATTAACTCCCATTTTTGAAGCTACTAGCACTCTAGAAGGACTCCTTCTTTTTATTTTTTCAGAGGGAGAATATTTCTGCAATTCCATGCCTCTTATCCTCTTTCCAAGGGTTACTAACTCCTTTGGTTAAAGAAAAGAGTGACAACAATGGATTGATTTTTTTTAAAAAAAGTATGCAGAAATACCTCTTCTCCTCTTGCATGAAAGCACTTCTTTTTAAAAACAATTTTTTAACTACCCTTTTATATAAGTAGTGCCGCACATTTGTTCTTGACATATCCATAACATACTATCATAATTGTAATTTCAATAAAAATTAAACACAAGTTCTAGAAATAGGCAACCATAGAAATAATGAACAATATGCTTTTATCACAAACTCCAATTATACCTAATTCTAAGAAATAAGATATCATACTATCAATCAATCAATCAAATAAAACTTTCTTAAAAATTCTAAGCATTCTTCAATCATAATTAAATCAAATCACTCAATACATGCAAAATTTTCAAAATTTTCGAAAAAAAATCATGGCATTGATTTAGATTAATGCATGAGACTCCCTATTAGACTAGACTCTCTCCCCCACACTGAAAAGACACATTGTCCTCAATGTGGAAACACATAAAAAATTAACACAAACAATTAATATTATGCATGCTCATGTGATTTATTTAAATGCAAAAAATAAAAACTAACACTACAATTAATTCACATCAAAGAACAGGCAAGCAACCAAAGCAATCAATCAAGACAAAATAATGCAAGGAAAATTAAAAAGATAGAGTTAAAGAAAGCTTCTCTATTTGTAGGCATAGGCTCCATCATTGCTTCTGAAACTTGACTCCTTTCGAATTCATCTTGCAATTGTCCAAATTAAGCTCCATTTGCTTTCATTCGATTCTTCATGTGAAATCATTGGGTTGCCTCCCAATAAGCGCCTTTCTTTAAGGTCTTTGGCTAGACTGCCTTAAAGAAATTATTCTTCAAGGGTGAAGGAATTATGGATATATTCCTTCAACAAATCCACAATGATTTCGAGAGTATCATTGATGGCTTTGAGAACTTCAAGTTGAATTTTATCAAGACTTGAATTCATCAAAGTTGATGTGGCAGCTTGGATTGGCGATGGCACGGGCATGGCCGGTGGTGATACGGTGATGGCCGGTCCTAGCTTGGTGAAAACTCGAGGTGGCTCAGTGGATGGCCGGTTGTGGCTTGGCAGTGGCGCGGATGGCCAGGCATGGTGCGCGGAGGATGCTACTTTGGCCGGGTATGGCTGGGCAAATGGCTCAGAGGATAGCGCTGGTGGCCGGGC
The DNA here is from genome assembly GCA_001974825.2 of Corchorus olitorius. NCBI lineage: Eukaryota > Viridiplantae > Streptophyta > Magnoliopsida > Malvales > Malvaceae > Corchorus > Corchorus olitorius. The sequence continues at coordinate 6,723 of AWUE01023323.1, forward strand.
ATGTGGCTCGGATGGCCGGGCCATGGCCGGGCATGTTTCTCGGCGTGGCTCGGGTATGACCGGTCCTATCCGGGCCATGTGCGAAAATGGTCGGGCCACAGCCGGGCATTGGCCGGCTGAGTTGGCTCGATCATGGCCTTGGGCATCTTCCTCTGGTTTCTTGACTACCATCGTCTGCTTCTCTCCTTGTGGCTGAACTCCATGCTTGTTGGCTTCTTGCTTCTTCTTTGCTTGAATCTTTCTAAAGCTAGGGGGTGCAATTGCTTTAGTCAAAGATTCCAGTGCTTCAATCGCAGCATCAGGGGTTCTATCGAATAAAGGGATGTTGTCCACGCTATCCACAAGAATTTGACCATCTACTCCTAATCATTGATAGAAGTATGTAATCAAAAGTTGTGATATGGCATGGTGAGGACATGCTGCACAGAGCTTCTTGAATCTATCCCAAGCTCGATAAAAAGGCTCAACTTTACGTTGCTGAAAAGTTGTTATCCTTTGTCTTCCTTTGGAAATCTGAGCAGATATTAGTGATGAAGATTCTTCTTGGGCTCCTTTCTTAGCACTTTTATCATTCACAACACAAACAAACTTGTTAAGATGCAATGACGATTGAGATGAAATTCTAGGGTGGATTATATCACCATCGAATTCCATGGTCAATGAACCATCGAATACATCAATCTTAGTATGAGAAGTTCTTAAGAAGGGTCTTCCTAATAAAAGAGGACATTGATCTTTTGAATATTTCATCTCCATAACAAAGATGTCAATAGGAAAAATCAAGTGTTCAACTTTAATTAAGACATTCTCTAGAACACCTTTGGGATGAACCAAAGATCCATCAGCTAACTGCAGAATCACATCAGTAGTTTTCAAATGACCAAGATTTAAAGATTGATAAAAATAATAAGGCATTACGCTTAAAGATGCACCTAAATCTAGCATAGCATTCTCTATAACACTTCTTCCAATAGAACAAGTAATAGAAAATGTACCTGGATCCTTGCACTTAGGAGGTAAACTCTTTTGAAGCACAGCAGAAACATTAACTCCAGCACTTACCTTACCTTGTAACCTTTTCTTGTTGGTACAAAGTTGCTTAAGTAACTTTGCATAATTTGGAATTTGTTGAATAACATCAAGAAGTGGGATGTTGACCTCAACTTTTCGAAGTATCTCCAAAATATCTTGATCATCATCTTCTTTCTTTGACTTCTTCAATCTTGATGGAAAAGGAATGGCGGCATCTACCTTGGAATCAGTCTTGTCGGCGGCAGTCTCCTTGGCTTTTTCCATGGTGGTTGCGCCATCTTTTCTGGGTTTATCTTCAATCTTGATTTCTTTGTCAGGCACTTGCAATTCTTCTTTGGTGTAGCTCGGCTCTCCTTCATCTTGTGCGGCATGGGTAGGGAAAGGGTTTTCCAACTCTTTTCCACTCCTTAAGGTGATTGCACTTGCATTCTCCTTAGGAGGTACCTTGGGTTGCGATGGGATCCTTTGTTGAGCTAGTGTCTTGAGTTCACTCATGTCACTAGCCAATTGACTGATCTGTTTCCTCATCATCTCCATAGCTTCTCTCATTTGTTGCATCTCGGCAGCTTGTGAAGATTGTTGAAAACTAGGCCTTTGATAATTCATTGGCCTTCCTTGATAGTTACCTTGGTTCCCATATTGTTGACTTGGTTGCTCGGCTCTCCCATAAGGTTCAGGCTTCCTTTGATATGCTCCTTGCATTCCAACAACATTGACTTCTTGCGCGGTGTGTTCCAAAGAAGGGCACTTATCATTGTAGTGTCCTTGTTTACAAATGCCACAACTCTTAGACACACTTGAAAAATTCGCATTGAATAAATTAGTGGGCGCAGCGACTTGCTGATTTGTTTCTTAAAGTTATTGCTCCAATGAGGTGGAATGGGTAGAGACTTCATTGATTCTTCTGGTATTGCCTTCTCTTGAATAGCCTTCTCGAGATCCAAATTGTTGAGTGTTGGCAGCCATGTTCACCACTAAAGTCCAAGCATCGGTAGGAGTTTTGTCTATGAAAGCTCCTCCACTTGCAGAATCTATGGAAGATCTGTCAAACGGTAGTAACTTTTCATAGAAATATTGGATCATCAACTGTTCAATGATTTGATGATTGGGGTAGCTCGCACATAGTGTCTTGAAACGTTCCCAATATTCATGCATTGTTTCTCCATGGCGTTGCTTAATTCCGCAAATCTCCTTATACTTGATACTTTATGAGCAGGAAAGTACTTTTCCAAGAACAATTTCTTAAGGCTCGTCCAAGATGTGATTGAACCGGTTGGTAAGAGGTACAACCAATCTTTTGCACGATCCACAAGAGTGAATGGAAAAGTTCTTAGCTTGCATTGGTCTTCTGTGATACCTTGAATATTTGTTGATGTGCAGGAAATCTGGAAATCTGTCAGATGTCGGTGAGGATCATCTCCAGACAGACCATGAAATTTGGGTAAAATCTGAATAAATCCAGATTTAATCTCAAAATTTGCAGTCGTATTTGGGTATCGAATTGCTAAGCGTTGTGCATTGACGATTGGTGCCGAAAGCTCTCTTAGGGTTTTAGGTTCTTTGTTTGCCATGTCTTGTGACAATGTTGAAACAGCAGATCTAGGAGAATTAGATTGAGAACTTGAATTGGATGACTCCTCTTCTTGTTGTCGATTTGATTTCTCCTTCCTTAGCGAAAATAGTGTTCTTTCTGGCTCTAGATCAAATTCAAACTCTTCTAGACCACTACTTCTTGTCTTTGGTAGGCAATTTCCTAGAAAAACTCAAAAACTCAAAAGAAAAATTGTTAGTAGTAAAAGTTCTTAAACAAAAATTAAAATTAAAGGCAGAAAATAAGGAAAATATATATTTTTTTATAAAAACCCTGCCGAAACGACTGAAATTTGAGGAGTCGCCACTAATCTTTTTTAACCTAGGTGTGATTAGTCACCTATCAAATTATTAAGCCCAATATCAACCTAAGCCTAGCGAAGGTGACACTAGCCTAATAAATGGTCTATTTATCCAGAGCCTAAGGGGTTCGGGAGTCGGGTAAGCGTGGGGAAGGATCAACACCCCCACAACGCCTATCAAACGACAGTACTGACTAGTCTAAAATTAACTTTTGAGTTTCTATTATTGGTTGTCATTATTCCTAAATTTTAAATAATTTAAAGAAAGTAAATTTTGAAAACAAAATTACACAAGCACAAATGAGTTTTGAGTTTTTCAGAAAAATTGTTGGGTTGTAAAAGAAATGACCGGACCCTTCGATCAATCTCTTATCCCCACTTCACTGTTTGTTCTCTTCTGGGTTCCTCATGAAAGGATTTTGAGAAATCCGGGATCAAAATGAATTTATTTGGAGAGAAACC
>AWUE01023331.1:0-10030 GCA_001974825.2 Corchorus olitorius
GTTTCAAGCCTAGGAACGATGAATTGAGACCGACAACAGGTGTCCAAGTCCCAATCTAGCATACCCATTATTGGATCTTTTTAATTAACTCGCATGAAAATAATATGTTGCAACAATTTATCCGAAAATAAACGTGAATGCAAATGTTTTTCCTAATTATGAAAAAATCTAATTAAATCTAATTAAGTATAATTAAATCTTAAATAACCTAAATAGATTATTAAATACTAATCCTAGACTAATTGATTAAGCCAATTTAAAAACAAGATTGAAATCAACATGTAACCAAGCTATTTCTAAACTTTAGAGAATTTATTAAATGCTCAAAAGTAAATCTGCAGGGATCAAATTGAAACAATAAGAAACATAAACTAAGGACCAAGTTGAAATAAACCAGAAATCAAAGCACAAAACAGTAAATATTTCCAATAACATTCCATGTTGCCTAACCCACGACATACCCACGCATGCTCCTAATTTTTTGGCTTTTTCTTTTAGACTTTTTTTTTATTCCATGGTTAAAACTTAAATATGTCCTTCTAATTTAAAAAAAAATCCCACCATCCCATTTTTTTCTTTCTAACAGAATACTCAAAACTTTAAACCAAAAAAAAAATTAGCACGAATACCTATGACAAGATAGAAGATACCAACCAAGTGAAACTACTTACCCAACTTCAAGAAGAAAAAAAAAGATTTTAAAAGAAGAAAGATCATCCAAATATTGACATGACATGTGAAAGACCCCTACAACAATTACAATTATTATGCATATAAAACAAAGGACACAGCTTTGGCCATTGAAAATTAAAAGGGAGGAGTTTTACCAATAATTCCGCTTCACAACAAACCCAAGTGCTTGCAGCTTCTTTTTCTCAACTCCCCTCTGCGTCTCCTTTCACTGCTTATAACCCCAAACCGGTTCTTCAAATGGTCTCAGCCTCAATCAAGTTTTTGCTTTGAGAAATCTCAAGGTAATAAATAATAAGGGAATCTTGACCACTCTTTTTTTGTTTTTGTTGATTTTGAAAACCTGGAAACGAAGGTTTTTTTTAAAAAAAAAAAACTCTCTTTTCTTTTTCAAGCCTTCCTCCTTTTTTTCCTCTTCCTCCCTTTTTTTTTGAGTTCTTTGGTTCCTTTTATAGAGCAAGAATGCAATGGATGCCAACAAGAAAAATTTCAAACTGTTCTGATTTTTGGGAGAGTGTATCATGGCCTTTGAAATTGTGTTTGACATGTCCACCATTCTTGAAACTTGGTACTTGATAGCCTTAACTTATGGAAATGTTACAGAAACCTTAGGGTGACTACCATTCAACCAAAAAGATAATATGCAACATGGGTGAAAGATTCAAGAGATGAAACCTTAACTCAAAATGGAAGATGCTTTTTGGAGGAGGAGAAAGGCTGGCAGCCAGCAAAGTTGACTTCTCTCTTCCTTTTATTTCTTTTTCACGTGACATCCTTTTTTTTCCCCTTTTTTTTTTACAAAGTAAATAAACCAAAAGCAAGACCATGGGCCCAACATGATGGCCCAAGTGGAAACAAAAAGGAAATAGATGGAAATAAACCAAACATGATGGCCCAAGTGGAAACAAAAAAGAAATAGATGGAAATGAGCCCAACAACACAAGAAAGGTAATTAAAAGCCTGACCCAAGACAAACTTAAATAGATCCATTTGTCCCTACAAGAGAAAGAGTATACTAACATGGATCAAAAAGGAAATGAGCTCAATATGAAGACCCGAAAAAATTTCCTCTGATCAAAATTCGGGTGTCTACAAACCCAGACACAAATTTTTTTTTATGACGCAAAAAACTTTTTTTTTATCGCAAAACCGAAAACTTTTTTTTTTCAAAAACGCAAGACTCAAAAAATTTAAAACGCAAAAATCAAATTTTTTTTAGATCAAAAACGCAGAAACAAAGAGAAAATTCCCAGGATTCGTCTTTCAGATGAGTATATTCGTTACTTCCCCGATGATCGGTCGTCAGCAAATCATTAAAATAAAAATCCCAACAATTACTAACTAAAGATAGTTAGGGCAAGTAGGGGTCGATCCCACAGAGAGAAAGGTTATTATTCTTTTTCTTAAAACAAAACAAATAAAATAAAAAAGATTTTGAGAGTAAAATTAAATCGAATCAAACTAGTAATTAAAATTATCTAAGAAAGCAATCAAGAAAATTAAAGAAAACAATTAATCAGAAAGCAGAGAATAAATTGAGAAAATAATTAAGAAACCTCCAATATAGAATTAATATCCCTCTTGATAACAATAACATGGATCATTGATATCTAAAGATTATGAAAACAATGGATAGCTTGCTTGGAATTTAATCCTAAATTACCTTAATTAGATAAAACTCTTGATCCAGTGTGAATTATCCCTTTTACTCTTTAAATAATTACCTCTTGATCCAGTGTGATAATTACTCAAGAATAAAGCATTAAGATCTAGTAATTTACAAGCACAATGGGCAATTAAAAATTGGTCAAAGATTCTTAAATCCCTTGGAAGGAAGATCCTTCGCTTCCAATTGCTACCAAACAATTAAATCCGAAGATCCTTCAAGATTTAATTTAGCTAATGCTACTTAATTTATCAAGAAAGTGCTAGCTTCAATCTATTAAAACAAGCAACATAGAATTCATACAGAGATATTAAGAAATACCCAATTAATTTTCATATAAAAACACAAAATCTCACCATGATATAAGTCAAGAGATCAATTAAATTTTACATTGGAGAAAAGAAAAGGATTACTCACTCATGAATTGAGTGAGCATCCAAAGAAAAGAAGAAAAACTTATCTAAGGATGGGAAGAAGAGGGGTCGGCGGCTCCTGGAGCAAAACTCCTCCAAATCTTCAACAATTCTTCAAAATAAAATCTCTAGATCTACATATATCAAAAACCTAGACCTAAGGTGGCTATTTTATAGTGGAAATATCCCTAGAAAATCCAATCCTAACTTGGAAAGGGGTCTAAGTCGGTTTTGGGTCTAACTTAGACTCCAATTTAGAATAAAAATCATCCTAGAGTAGAATCCAAGTTAAAATAGCATCCTGAAATTTTGCTGAATTCGTGCAGGGACTTCAACGTCATTTTTGGACTTGAAAACGGCAGAACTGGGTCTTGGACTTCAAAGAAAAGTTGTAGATATCGGAGTTAGCTTTCCAACGAGTACTCATGGGCTTCAAACGGAGGTCTGAGTAGAAAGTTATGATTTTTCTACCAAAACTGCGCCTGAATCCTAATCCTGTTAGGACTAGAATCGGGAATCTACGGGATTTTGGATATTTCCTTGATTTTAGGAGTCATTAATTGAGATTTTAATTCCAATTAATAATTATATGGGCTGAGTATTTTCCCATATTAAATATCCAAAATTCCTTAGCTTCCAGGCTTCTTCATGGCTTGTCTTCAATCCTTCGCAAAGCTCCATTCTTCAATTCTTGCTCTTGAAATTATTCTTCAATGGTCTTCAAATCTTCAAATAGTCTTCAATAAGTCTTCAAAACGAACTTCGAATCTCCAAATCTATACTCAATATTACTTTGCTCATATATGTGTAAAAAGACATCAAAATAGCTCCAAAAGTAGTGAAAATTATCAAATTATCAATTTCACATCTCATAAAGACTCAAATCACAAATATTAACAAAATAACATATAATTAAGTATAAATTGATCCAAAAATATAATAAAATAGCCATAAAAATAGGGTTGTTTTTGACTCGATCATATTTTCCCCCACACTTGAACTTTGCTAGTCCCTTAGCAAATCAATGTGTAAGTTAATCAAACCAATTTTTCAAGAAATCAATTTGAATTCATACATACATCAAAGAATCAATTCAATCATGAAATCAAAATAACAAAGAATAATAATAATACTTAATCTATAAATCAAGCAACAACAAGCATCATCATTCTTAAGTAGCCATAATCAAAGTAGCTTTAATCACTTACCATTCTTCACTTTCTATAACTACTTCTTTCTATAAGCTCATGTTTTCCTCTCTTTCTCCATTACTCAAAAGATTGCAATGTCATAAATATAAATAAAGGGTCATTGTGGGTTATAATAGATTTTCAAGGGTAATTGTTTTTAGAAAATTGAGGTTACTAACCTCGAAGTGTTCATGATTTGGGGTTACAAACTCCCATTTTTGAGGCTACTAGTGTTGGAATATTTAGAATGAAATAGCTTGAGTCGTGTAGGACACTGTCCTAAAGGATAATTTCCGGCTATTAATTAGACTCGGTTATCCCCCAGGATTAAACAAGCTCTTCTCCGAATTCGGAGGATAACAGGAACCACAAGAAACAATAAAACCCAGCAAGAGGAAGAAATGAGAGAATTCAGAAAGTAGAAAGAAGCTTTTCTAAATAGGTGTATTGATATGGAATGAGGGAAGGCTATTTATAGCAGATGGATAACATAGGTTACGGTTTTGGGTGAGTTATGAGGAGCCAAAAACAATAAGGACATTAAGATGGCTGTCCAAAATGGTTCAAACATTTAAGTGGGAGTTTGGAAAACGTTAATAGCATTCAAGTTAAAAACCATTATATTTCAGGTAGAATAAATTCAAAGGTAACTCTAAATCTTCTTGTTTCTTGACAATGTGGGTCTTTGCCTTTTGAAATATTAAGACATATCTCATATATGTCCAACAATCCCCCACATATTTCAAAAGGTTATTAGAGGAAGATATATTTGCTGGGTTTAAGACTAATGAATGTAATCCATCGAGACCGGTGCCCTTTGGCATATGAACCAGACCTAGAAAGAATGAAATTTATAATGCACAGAATTTTGGTGAAGTTTTAAACTTCTATGAACCGAAAATTCTTTATTGTACATTATAATTTCACCAATCAGATTACACCCCCACAATTCTTTGTGATTCAACGCGGTTTTGTGCTTTTACGGCCATGCACGCGCCCGGTTTTCATGAGTGCTCTAGAGAATTAGCCAAATTCTCATGGAAGCGGCCTCACTTCACACTCATATAGGTGATTTCCATCATGTGTATTCTACAGTTAATCCACCAACCATAAGGGATATGGAAGTCATTAAAGGTTTTGAACCTTTCCTCTCGTCATTGCAGTTTTGCACTATACACATCATAGGAAGGAAAACAGAAAATAATATCAAGAAATGATTTATTATTACCCATATGAACCTAATTCATGGGATCACCAATCACATAGGTTGGGTTACCACCACCGTTGATTTTACTCAATTGGCTAAGTCCCATTCCCCTCGATGTGAGATTAATTTATTTTCTTTAGTCAGAAAATTAATAGGTCAAACTCATTGGACTCTTCAAAAATCATGATCTCATTTCTAAGCGCTTTATTACATAAATCAATCACCCCCACATTTGGTGAATATATATAAATACTACCATAGTAATTATGATAGTTCTCAAAATTTTGAAGTGGCATAATAATGTCCACATTTTAGAGTAGTCTCTCAATTTGTTATAATTAACAAATAGACTATTTTCTCCAATTTATTTCATCAATATCTAAAGACATTGGCTAATCATTTATTTCATCAATGTCTCAAGACATTGGCTAAATCTCCATCTTTGGAGAACACATGATTGGTTATCAATCTTTTAAAGATGATACTCAGCCAACTCAAATTTGGCGACCAAAGGAAGGCTTTCTAATGAGCCCAATAAGTAATTACGTCACGTATATATCAAAAAGATATTTCAAACTAAATTTAGAGACATATATAATAAATTTTACCAACACAACTTTAAATTTCAAATAGATATTTAGAGCATATATTAGAAGTCTTCCACATGTAAATTAAATTACCATAGCACTTAGTCATTATCATTTTAATGACAGGTATAAAGAAATGTCATAGCCAATAATAAAATGTATATCTCATATATACATTTCATATTATGACAAGTATATTTAGAATACCAAACTAAATTTCACATGACAAATACTACATTATATCAATGCCAATTGTCAATAACATTTATGAATTTAGTCATAAAAGTCAAGAGTCAATTTCGTTAACTACAATAAATATATATATATATATATATATAACATTTTAAATACTCATAATTGCAAATGCTATAAACAAATTCAATTTGGTCTCTAATCAAAATGTGATAATTCTTATACCAAGGTGAATGACTAAACTCATATTACAAGCCTATGCATGGTATCAAGCAAAATATTTACCTTTTCCATAATCGATAATATATATTCCCCCACACATATTTTGCTTGTATATCACAAGTTATTAACAAAGCATAGTAAATAGTTTTTCGCCTATTTACAAAATTGAAAACATTTTTAGTAACAACAATTAAGAAAAGAACAATCACGTAAATGTTCATCTATGCAATTTGTAAATGCTATAAATAATTATAGTTTACTTTTCTTCATTTTTTTTTGCCTAAAAGGATACAGAACCAGGTGTGCCTTTATTATAAGAACAAAGACATATTTTTTTGCCAATATCTCATTTGAAGAGAGTTTAAGAAATATTTCTCTTCTCTCCATCTCCTACTAAAATGTAAGAGGATAACACATAAATTTTGTTTGCACAAATATATATGGTAGTACCTTTGTCTACCACCCAGTCATTTATATTGGCCATTATACTTGGGAAATAAAAACAACTTCAACTTCTTTGAAGTCATCTGCTTTAACCAAGATGACTAGCAGGATTTCTATTCCCAAAATCTCACTTTGCACAAAGATGCAATTCCTGATTTGTCACCATAGGTCTCTTCCATCAAACAAATTATATCTTTGGTTCAATGTTCTCCAATTCTATCTTCATATCATTAGTCATGAATGTAGAAAAGACCCAACCAATTATTATAAGCAAAAATAAGGTAAAGGAGCTTACCTGATATTGATGTGGCCATAATTGACCATCATTTATAAAAAATCAGTACTCCACCTTTTATGTCTAATATATATATATATATATATATATAGGAGTAGAGTCTAAGAAGTTGCCACATACACTTGCAAATCAGATTATTTAAAGCATATAAATAAGCCAACAAAATATATGAAACATATGCATGATATACTAATTACTAACGTGATATGCAACATCAATTTTATTCTCATTATAAATTTCACTCTAGTCTTGCCTAACAAGACTATACAAAACCAAGTTTGCCAAGAGGTAAATATTAATGTCAATGTCTCATTTGAGAAGGGTTTTTCTTATCCAATAACAAAAAGAGTCACCAAGTTAAACTGCCACTGCTTCACATCTCTTACTAAGGTATAAGAGGATAATCACTCATTCACATTGACCATCTTGGGAAACTCATTGAAGTCATCTGCTTTAACCAAAAGGGTTCTTGGTGAAGCAGGATTGTCATTCCCAAAATCATTTTTGCATGTAGATGCAAAATTTCCTGGTTATTTAGACAATAATATTTAAATATTGAGACTAATAATGTAGAATTTAGAGAATCAAATTCTTTTTACCCTCATAAATAGCAACATCTTGGCTACTTATCATCCGACAAATCCCTCCCACTGCATGCTCACCAGGATTGACACGGGCTGCATCATCTACATTGAATTTTACAAAGCCAGCTTGATGGTTGTCTCCAAGCTATTAATGCCACTCATTTTGGAGGTGCAAGAGATGTAGCCAATCTGTAATTTCTAAATTCACAACACCTTTAAATATCAAAATATTTGGATGTGATCCGACCACACAAATCCATCAAAAATAAACTTATTACACCACCTTCATAGGTACCAACAAGCCAAACAAAAGATACTTAGGACAAAAAAAAATATTATCCACAAAAATAAAATGTGTGTATAAGGGATTGTACCGAACCCATTCATCCAAGGCAAAGCGTTAGAGTGAGCCAGACGTCTAACCAATAACTATTATGACCAAATCAATTATAATGGTTTTCATTAAAGGATTTTGCAAACTTTAAAAGCACTTTTGGTTTGTCATCCAAATATAATTATTTAGAGAATAAGTATTGGAATTTCCATTCCTAGGTCACCTGCGCAACCATAAATGCATCTCCACAGCCTATCCGAACAAACAACAGAGCAATCTTAATTCATTTCAATGGTATTCCAAAAAGGGAGAATGAAATATCCAAGGAGCCTAGCTATATGCATGGTACATACTAATATAGGTTGACAGACGTACAATAATGTATGCCAAAACAACTATGCATAAAAATTCATATAGTATTCTAATATCTATAGCTGAATAAGTCACGGGACTGTTCTCACTTAAATATTGCCTACAAATTCTCAAAATTATATCTAATAAATACTCACTGATCATAAGCTCAGGCTAGTATATTCCATAAGTCTTATTCTGCCAATTAATATGACAATTATAAATCATTCACCTGATTAAAGCAATGCCTACCTTCATAAGGCATGTTGCGAAGATCCAAGATCAAGGTCAGGACCAGAACCAAATTGCCCTGGAATCTATCAAACAGTTTCTTCTAATGCAAATCTATTCATATGAATCTAATCAAAAAAATTTCGAAAGACTTATCTGATTGCTGCTCTCTTTTTAAGCTCATTGCCACCCCCACCATCGATTTCACTAGCCATTGTGGGTCTTATGCTGATGTAGCCTGCAGCTTTAGTGACAAACTCATTTTCTTCCTCTCCATGGCCCATGATAGAACACAAGTTTGTTATCAAAAGTTGAATTAATAAAATTCACCCATCTGCAATTGAAGCTTCTCAACCCATAACACTAATGGAAGCAATTATCCTTTAGATTGTTGGAATATTCAGAATGAAATAGCTTGAGTCGTGTAGGACACTGTCCTAAAGGATAATTTCCGGCTATTAATTAGACTCGGTTATCCCCCAGGATTAAACAAGCTCTTCTCCGAATTCGGAGGATAACAGGAACCACAAGAAACAATAAAACCCAGCAAGAGGAAGAAAGGAGAGAATTCAGAAAGTAGAAAGAAGCTTTTCTAAATAGGTGTATTGATATGGAATGAGGGAAGACTATTTATAGCAGAGGGATAACATAGGTTACGGTTTTGGGTGAGTTATGAGGAGCCAAAAACAATAAGGACATTAAGATGGCTGTCCAAAATGGTTCAAACATTTAAGTGGGAGTTTGGAAAACGTTAATAGCATTCAAGGCAAAAACCGTTATATTTCAGGTAGAATAAATTCAAAGGTAACTCTAAATCTTCTTGTTTCTTGACAATGTGGGTCTTTGCCTTTTGAAATATTAGGACATATCTCATATATGTCCAACAACTAGCACTCTAGAAGGACTCCTTCTTTTATTTTTTCAGAGGGACAATATTTCTTTAATTCCATGCCTCTTATCCTCTTTCCAAGGGTTACTAACTCCTTTTGTTTAAGAAAAGAGTGACAACAATGGATTGATTTTTTTTTTTTTTTTACAGAAATACCTCTTCTCCTCTATCATGAAAAACACTTCTTTCTATGAAAACAATTTTTTTTAATTACCCTTTATAGAGATAGTCCCCCACACTTATTCTTGACATATATCCATGGCATACTTTCTCAATCATAATTTCAATCAAGATTGAACATAAGTTCTAGAAATAGATAATTATATAGGGAATTAATGAATAAGATCGTATCACAGACTTCAATTATACCTAATTCTAAGAAATCAAACAACATGCTATAACTCAATCAATAAATCAAACATTATTAAAATTCTAAGCATTCATCAATCATAATCAAATCAATTAATCAAAATATGCATGAAAATTCGAAATTTTATCTTCAAAAATCAATTTTCGAAAATTTTATCAAAAATTGGGGAAATAAGATCAATCCAAAAACAATCAAATTCTATCCTAGGTTCTCATGCAAACAAGGACTATCATATGACTCAATTATTCAAGTAAAAACCCTATCAAGTATTCCACCCCCCCCCCCCCCCACACTTAAAATTCACATTGTCCTCAATGTAAAAGTAATCAAACAAAGCATGTAATATCATCTTACCAAAAATAAAG